>BSBK01013493.1:0-109945 GCA_027943335.1 Chamaecyparis obtusa | reverse complement strand
ATTGATGTAAAAACTCTTATTATAATAAGTATTTCACCACCACTACAAACATAGAGAACTAAATATATATACAATAGCCATCTAGGAATCCTTAAGAAAAGGATGCAAAAAGCTTCGAATGGCTAGGATAGTGACTTATACTAGAATACAAAACATATTTTCAAACTAAAGAGAAAAATGGGAAAGGGCGCCAGAAAATTGTTTCTTCTCATAGTGAATCCCTTCAAGTGGAACCTTTGTCTATTGGTATTTAAAGTAACTACTAAAGGTTGTTCTATGAATGATGAACACATTTTCTAGCTAACCTACATCATCCTCTTAAAAATGGTTACTTTCCTTGTGCTCAAAGATCAGGTGCCATGTGGAATTGACTCATCCTTTATTGCCTCTACATTAACAGTAACTGGCTTCTTCTTCTTTGGCTTGGTTATTTTTGTTGGAAACTTGTCTATACTAAGATATATGACTACATATAGTGTTTTCATTATGGAAACAAAGTCATATCATAGTTTGGAGTCAGTGCACTAGGTGTCAAGATCAAAACTCAGTTAAGTATTGAAGACTAGATAGCATACAGAGCACCAGTGACTCAGAGCAATGGCACACGTGTGTAAAGATGAATTATGGTATGTGCCCTGGAATTTAATGTTTTTAGACTATACTTATGCTTATTCTAAGAGCACATAAGTAGATATGCAAAGATGTGAAATTTACAGTCAGTTGAAGTTGCATAGCAAGTGTGTGCCAGCAGAGAACAGAGCATAGGGCTGACAGTGACTATTTTGGTTTGTGATTGTAAATTAATGTTTTAGAGGCTATGTGCCCATTGTATTTAGGTTTCTGACATATGTACATGTATAATTGTAAGCACGCTTAAGCCAATTCATTTGGAAGTGTTATTTGTAATTATTTATAGGCCGACCTAATTGTATATTTGGTATGAGCGCATAAATATAAGGTGCACCCATTGTATTCAGTATGGAAGTCAAGAAATTTTTAATAGAGTTGTGATAAGAAGAGAAGAGGTATGAAAGTGAGCATAAGATGTATTAAATCTTTTCTAGAGGTTAAAGCATCAGCGCACCAAAGGAACTGATCAGACAAGCAGTGTCATAGCAACAGTTCACCTCCAGATATAGTGTATATCTGATCTCAGAAGGTTGTAGCCTTCATCATTTGAGTAGTGAGCTCTAGGATAGTGCATCCACTCCCCTAATAGGGATCATTGCAAAAGACTTCTAACAAGGTCTACTATACTAAAAGCATTGTAAAGCTACTCCTAACAGGGTAAAGGATCTTCTAACAGGGATCACAAAACACTAGTGCAAATTATTAGTGGGTATCAAGTCCCACCAAGGTTTGTAACCTATTTGGGTTTCCCCATAACCATATTGGTGTCATGTGTTGATTTCATGTTTCATGTTTATGTGAATGTTTAATTTAGTACTTAAGCATTTATAATTTAGTATTCAAATTAAAGTGAAAAGTTAAAATATAGTGAATGCTGATTCAACCCCCCCCCCCCTTATCAGTGTTCCCATTCCTAACAATTGGTATCAGAGCTTTGGTTCTGAGCACCAAAATTTTAACCACTTGAGGAGATCATGGATAAAGTAGATATGAAACATTTAAAGAAGAATCTTGAGGCAGCTCTTGAAGACCTGGATAATTTAGAAAGAGAAATTGAAGAACTAAAAGAAAAATCAGTGATGCTCAATTAGTTATCAAAATACTAAGAAAAGATTTGAAAGGACGCTCTAATAGTGAACTTGAAGAAAAATTCAAGAAGTTGAGTGAAGAAAATGTATCTCTATTGAGTCAGCTTGAAGAATTAGATGTCTACAATCAACAAGTCAAGGAGAACCTTCAATTGAATGAAGAACTAAGGGAAGCTAACTTATAAATATTGGAGCTAAAGAATGTGAAAGAGATCTTGGAATCTGAATTGAAGAATTCAAAGGATCATATTGACAAATTACACACCAGTGCTGAATTGGTATAATCACAGTTGTATGAAAGAAGAATCAAAGGAGACACTAGCTGTATTGGATACAATGAAGCACATAATCAGATAGATGGTATGCGATCAAGAAAGGATTCACAAAAGGAATCTACTGATACTAAGAAGATTGAAGATCAAACTAAATACAATAGTGATCCTCCTAAGAATGAGCACAAGCCTGTAGAACACACATGTTTTGCATGTAACAAGCATGGACACATTGCAAGGAACTATACAAAGGTAAAACCTTTCAATGGTTATTGTTATACATGTAATAGATTTGGTCATAAAGAAATAAATTGCAAGACTATTAAGAAGAATAGGATTCAGCATGATCAAAGAAATCAAAATCAGACCAATGCAAGAAGCTCTCAAAATGTTACATGTCAGATATGTAACAATAATGGTCACTCAACTAGAACATGTAGAATGGTGACTCATGTCAATGTGTCGAGGAATAATAGACCTCCAGTGATTTGTCACACCTATAACAAGGCTAGACATATCTCAAAGTTTTGTAGATCAAGGACACAAGGTCAGGAAAGCCCTAAAAGGACTGAAGAACTAGTTTTGGATCCTGAAGAAGAAGTCAAGTTTGTAAAATCCTTAGAGGATGTGAGCTTGATTTGGTCAAAAGGAAAGAAGGACAATGCAGTTGAAAATGTAGTGGATGCATCCCAAGTGGATGCACCCTCTACATCTGCATAAATGGCCCTCAAGGTCATAGGGGGAGCTAATTTAGCTCTAGACCCCTGCATGGCTAGTATACTCATCATCAGAGTATGCACCTTTGGAATTAAGCTATGGGAATGTATAGGAACTTTTGTGGAAGAGCGTACATGATGATTACTAGCAGAACTTGAGTTTGAAAATTTGAACTGATAGCCTCATTTATGCAAGTTGCATTAATGCTGAATTTCTTACTTTAAGTACACAAAAAGTTGTTTGTTCACTCATTACATTCATATTCAGAGCGATTGGAGAGTAGATTGAGCCTTGGAAGTTGTTTTGAAGACTTGGAGATTGAGCTATCAGTAATTGCAGTGCATTTGACCAGTTTCAAGAAACCCTAGCATGTTGCACCATTTCAAAAGCCATCAGAACATCTCAAAGATCATTTGGAAAGAGAATATCGAGTAAGTCATGGCCACTCCTATTATTTTTGATGTTGTTGAGAAGAAGAGGTATGTTTTCAAGAGGCACCCATTTAAATCAATCCTAGATGATTTAGAGGGAGCATTTTCCCACATGTCGATGGGCGTCATGCATGTAGAAGACATAAGGGCTTACATCTATTTTATGAAGGAACCTGTTGGACTGGATAGGTTAAGGGCGCACATGGACACAATGTTGAAACCTGACAAAACTTTCATGGATGAATACACAAAATGGAATGATCACCCCATTGTTGACTATGCCATGACATATGAATTCTATGAAACTGAATGGATTAAGATATTGTTGAGAAAAATCCATGATGACTTGTTTTGGATTGGAGATGTAATAGTAAGAATAATAGGAGACCTAATTTATGAGATGATAGGCCTTTCTAAGATAGGCACCATCCTTCCTGTGGGTAAAGATGTCAAGAAAATGGTGGAGCAAGTATGTAAATCTAGAAGTGATATGTGCGGCATGACCATTGAGCCTATAGAGAAACTAGACATCAAGTTGATATCAATGATATTGGGTTATATATTTCATCATACCATAAGGGTGAATAGTGTGTCTGCGGGAACTATTCTAGCAACCATTTGTCTTGTGTGAGAAGATGGAGAGTTCAACTTGTGTGAGATCTTGCATGCACAATTGATAGACAATATCAAAGCTATCAAACATGATAAAACCAAGGTATTTAGGTTTGGGTCCCTAATCATCTATATATACCTTCATATAGTTGGTAAAGTGTCAGACTTGTATCTAGACAAGTCCATTCCTACCATGCCACAGATATCAAACAAGGCATCCATAGAAAGCACACTAAGAGATTTCATCACTTTGGAATTGAAGACTTTTAGAGAAAGAATGCAGATGAGGTATAGGATTCTTGAGAGTATTATAGAGAAGTATAAGGATACAATATGCCCCATGGTGGTGATTGATACTACATGTATGGAAGTTGTGGAACCTATAATGAAGTGGATTCATCCACTTGGCTGTGAGGTTGAAGAACAAGTTCTTGAAGCTTATGCACAGGTATTGCTATCAACCCCTAAGGATGACAATGAACCTAGGTGGGGAACCTAGGTGGGGAACCTATGAAGAGAAGACTAGAGAAGTTGATGCTAAGTTGAATAGTGCTAAAACTAAAAGAAAGGTTGCAAAGGTCACATCAGAGATCCTAAGAATACATGGTGTATCACAAGAAGACCTTGATAATGAAAGGGATGAGAAGATTTCCCTAGAATTGAAGAGTGCAGCAAAAGAACAAGAAGATCCCAAGGTGAAAAAGATAAAAATTGAGAAAGATGAAAGTCAGAAGGGTAAAGAAGATAGTACTCCTTCTATGCCTAAAGATACTCCTCTAGAGTATAAGCCTTTATTCAAAAGGAAGAAAGAAGCTAGCACCAGTCATCCATCCTCATGAGAATTAAGGAGCAAGAAAAACACTCAAGCACCTCCTCAGGTAGGATTCAGACCTAGCCTCAAAGTTATAAATGCAAGAATTGTTGATGAGGGAAGAATTGATCAAGTAGGAAAGTTATATGAATCTTATAGTGAGATTGACAAATCAGAAATCCATAGTATGATTGTCAAACATATGATCAAGTTCAAAAAGATAGTCCTTGAGTTGAAAATAGAAATTCTAGATAATGTATGGGATATTTTGGAAAATTTGAAGAGACAAGAAAATGAAGAAGATCTAAGGATCAGAGAAAAAATATTAGAAGATACTCTACCTATATGTTCCAAAGAAGAAATGGAACTGATATTGAATTTGGTGAAGCCGCACCTTAGAACAAAAATGAGAACTCTTCATATTATGAACAAAGATTATGAGTTGATTATGAAGGAAATAGAGAAGGCCTTTGAAAAGGTGTTATTGGAGCAACAGATCAAACCACCTAATGCACCCATCACTCATGCACCCATCAAGGAAGATAAAGTGGTAGAGCCCACTAATGTACCAATGACAGGTCCTCAGGACTCAGCACCCATAGTAGAAACTCAAACAGAAGTAGATCAGTCTGCACCCATGATAGACTCACCCAAAGATAGCACAATTATCATAGATAATGTGGAAATAGCCATGGTGGCTACTAATAAGGACTTGGACAAGTTTGAGGAAGCTTTTGTCAGCACTGAGGAAGCATAAATCCTATGCAGCAATACCCCTCCCACTCAGGAAGAAGAAGTAATCATAGAAGATATTTCTAATGAAGAAAAGAAAGAAAGAGTAGAGGTAGAAAAGAAAGATGAATCTTATATTGATTTGGTCAAGGTGAAGCAAGAGGTGATGGATAGCACTCTAATCACTCCCTCCTCAACATTGATCTCAAGTTTCACACTTGACACTAGCAGTTTGGACTCCTGGAAGGAAGAAGACCTTATTAAGTTCAGCATCCTAGCTATGGAGAAGGCCAAGGAGAAGAAAGTAATGAGGAATCCTCTCCTGGTAGAATTAGTAAATATTTTGAATAGTTTGCTACTAGAGGATAAGAAAATGTCTAATGTACATTCAGTTGATGATGTGAGCACAATCATCTCACAGTTCAAAGTAAATTTCTCAAGCCTAGAAGAATCTGGGGCCATAGTGGCAGAGGAGAAATACTTAAAGAAGAGACTCAATGAACTGATGAGTAATTTTTCACTAGACTTGACCTCTCTTAAGTCTGGTCAGGCATCATTGAAGGAATTTTTAGATCAAGGAAGGAAAGTCATTTCAGAATCCATGGATCAGGACAAGTTCATTGATGCACATGTTAAGAAGATCAAAGATGTTGAGGCAATGATTGAGAAAGTGAAGATTTCATTACAAGACACATCCATTGATGTAAACATGTGTAACAATGTCTATCAAGGATAGTTGGATATAATTGAAAGGCAGAGAAAGAAATGGAGAAGATAAGGCCTAGATAGATGTAATTGAGGAACGCTCTTGTGCCCTCACTAGACATTCTCTGTCAGAACATAAAAGACATTGATGCGACCACGATAACCTATGATCAAGGTCCGAGCACAAAATTGGAGAAGATGGAAAAGCTACAATATGCATTATGCGCCCATCTACAGATAGTCAATTCTCTGATAACCTTTTGGAAGAAGGAGATCTAGAAACTCAAGATTGCATATCCAGATGTTTTTCCTCAGTAAGTGTATGTAGATAAAGTTTTTGATGCACCTTTGTCATTAATGTCAAAGGGGGAGTTGTATAGAATATGGAGTACATATATGTATAGGGAGATATAAGAGTTTGTATAAAATGTATAGAAGACAAAAAGCTTTTGTATTAAGGGATAGTTAGATACTTAGCCATATTCCTTTGTTGCCATCAATGAAAAAGGGGGAGATTTCTAGAAAGTTGTCTATATTGAGATATATGACTAGATATAGTGTTTTCATTATGGCAACAAAGTCATATCAGAGTTTCGAGTCAGCGCACTAAGTGTAAAGATAAAAAATTAGTTAAGTATTGAAGATTGGAAAACATATAGAGCACCAGTGACTCAGAGCATCGATGCACATGTGTATGGATGAATTATGGTATGTTCCCTAGAATTTAAGGTTGTTAGACTATACTTATGCTTATTCTAAGAGTGCATAAGTAGATATGCAAAGATGTGAAAGTTACAGTCAGTTGAAGTTGCACAGCAAGTCTGTGCCAGCAAAGAACAAAGCATAGAGCCGACAGTGACTATTTTGGTTTGCAATTGTAAATTAATTTTGTAGAGGCTATGCACCCATTGTATTTAGGTTTTTGACATATGTACATGTATAATTTTAATAACTCTTAAGCTAATTCATTTGGAAGCATTATTTTTAATTAGTTATAGGGCCGACCTAATTGTATATTTGGTATGAGCGCATAAATATAAGGTGCACCCATTGTATTTGGTATGGAAGTCAAGAAAGTTGTAATAGAGTTGTGATAAGTAGAGAAGAGGTATGAAAAGTGAGCATAAGATGTATTAAAGCTTTTCTAGAGGTTAAAGCATCAGTACACCAAAGGAACTGATCAGACAAGAAGTGTCACAACAATAGTTCACCTACAAATATAGTGTATATCTGATCTTAGAAGGTTGTTTCCTTCATCATTTGAGCAGTGAGCTCTAGGATAGTGAGTCCACTCCCCTAATAGGGATCATTGTAAAAGACTCCTAACAGATTCTAACCCTTAACAAGGTCTACTATACTAAAAGCATTGTAAAGCTACTCCTAATAGGGTAAAGGATCTTCTAACAAGGATCACAAAACACTAGTGCAAATTATTAGTGGGTATCAAGTCCCACCAGGGTTTTTACCTATTTGGGTTTCCCCATAACCATATTGGTGTCATGTGTTGATTTCATGTTTCATGTGTATCTGAATGTTTAATTTAGTACTTAAGCATTTATAATTTAGTATTAAGATTAAAGTGAAAAGTTAAAATACAGTGAACACTGATTCACCCCGCCCCAGCCTCCCCCCCCCCCCCTCTCAGTGTTCCCATTCCTAACACTTGTTTTGTCCCAAGCTAAAACTTCTTCCTTTGAAGGCCATGTGTACGCTTTGAGGCTTTGCAACAACTTGAGCTATTTGTCCCATCTTGATTCAATAATAGCTTTTGTGTCAACAACAAATCTAGTGCACTCATTTTCAGTTTTAAGCATGTCATCCAAAATGTTGTTGAACCTATCAATGTTTAAGGAGCCATCATCATTCAAAAAGGCCTCCTGCTTAGTCACCAATTGACCCATGCCTGACTTTCACTCCTCAAATCCTATGATGTTACCATCATCTTTTCTAACTGGAGGGAGGTACTTGCTAAAATCCAGGCAAAACATATCCATTCTGGCTCTTACCTGATTTGCCTTGCCCTTGAAAATCCCCCAAGTTGTACCAATTTGTTCTATCTTCTCACCCACCTCAAAAACTAACTCTAGAATATCTTTCCTACATCATTGCAGTAACTCAAGTTTTTTGAAGAGGGCCTCTCTAGTAGACCAAATGTTGAAAACTAGCTCTAAAGTTGCCATGGCATCTTTGATATTGTCATTTGTTTTCTGTAACATAGAATATGAATTATTGACTGAGTCCATTTTTCCTTTAATCACCTCATACCTATGTTGTATGATATCAAAGAGTACCTTGAGGGCTACATCTAACTTGTTCTTCTCTAATTCTTCTACTACATCAACAAGAACTTGTACCACTAGTTGTACTAGAGCCTCAATCTGTAGGACTAGATGGGGAGTTTCCTTGGAGGCCTCTTCAAGATTAGCATTTTCTTTTGCAAGCTCATCCTCTAATGCTTTTATTTTCATTAGTCCTTTGTCTCTGTCACTAGTAGCATCTTTGAACAACTTCCCATACCTATTTGATAGTTGGGCAGTTTTTGCCTCATTAAGATGGGAAAAATGTGTCACTACCTTTGACACTTCAATATTACTAGTGTTTTGAACAGTCCATATGATCTTGTCCCCCTCCATTATCTCCTCTATGCTAACTAGGGAAGGTTTATAAGTTCTTGGTGCAAGGGACCACATTGCTAAGGCCTAAGATTTGGGATCATACCCACATCCTTTGATCATATCACAAACTTGGGTCTTATGTGAAAGATTTCCCTTAGGTTTCCTTCTAATCTGATCAATAATGAAGGTTGATGTCAGATCCCATCCCGGTACTAAAATAATTCTACTGGACTTAACTAGTTTCCTAGCATCCTATATAGAGATAGTTTCTGATTCTATATAATAGGCAACTAAGGCTTTTAGTGCATCATCATCCAGTTCATTACCCTCAGTAATTATTTTGGCAATCTCTTGTTGCTTCCTCCATATCAGGAAGTTCGTAAACTCCTCACTTTTGATGAACTAATCATCATTGAGAATCTCTTCCTGGTATATTTCCCTTTCATCTTTGCCTAGTAGGAGGGGTAAATCTACTTATTCTTGTGTGGCCACTTTCTTTCCTTCTCTAATATTCTTTCTCATATGGTGATAGTAAGCTCTATCACCAAACACTAAAGCTGCAATTCTGTCTATTTCTTTCATATTTTTCTTCCTTTTTGAGGGCTCAGCTTCCTCTAGTCTTTGTTTCATTTGAGGAGGCTTAGTTACATCCTCTTCCTCAGGGGCATCCTAACTTAATTCAACAACAAGAGGCTCTCCTACTTGAGGTGGGCTATCTCCTTCCTGTGAATCATCAGTGTATTCTTCATAATCTGAGGAAGAATAGTCCTTTTTTACATCTTGTTTTTCTTCAAGTTGAGCCTCCAATTGGTTGGAGAGAGTATCATACATCTCCACTATTATCTCAATTCTTTTCAAATAGGGGAGGTCAGGGAAAAATCCTCCAAAGGAAACTTAACCCTTTCTTAATTAAGCTTACAAATTCAACAAGTCATAGAATTTGGCAATTTTCCTCCTTACGTCATTCTCATCCAACATGTTTCTTGTCACATATTCATCATCACACCCCTTATGTTCCTTGATAGTACCAATGTTGGGGATAAGTTTCTTCCTATCATTCTTGATAAAATCCTTTGAATCTACATACCTGTATACACTAGAGGAAATTCTAAAGTGATTCAACCATGTGCTAAGCTATGGTAATGCCCATTTAACAATCAGGAAACTTAACACTCTGAATTACCAAGGATTGAAGGTTCCCTTCTTATGTGGTGCCAGGTGTTCTTTGTTAGTCCAAATTAATTTCCATATGAATTCTAGTAGGTTAATCCTTGGTGGTACATACTTAGGGAGTATGTGTGGGGGTTTTGGGCATCCATATACTCTAATCATTGTGTAATTTTGGCCGAAGTAGAAGTCACCCCAATTATGTCCCATTGGATATTTATCAACAAATTGCATAGGCCTAATAAGCTTCAGCATCCTAACTGGTAACCTTGTTATGTTTGTCCCAAATAAGTTTAAAATTGGTAATACTATACAATTTTGGAATGCACAGAAGTCATTTTCATTTGATGTGTAATTCCACTCCCTTAACCAGAACTGCATAGGATTGGGTTGTCCCTCAAACATTATCCTTGGTCTTAGCATCTGGACATCCAAATTGTTAACATTATAATATAAAATTAAGTGCATTAAGAGAGAATAATGCATGAACCTTATTGGCCTCTTATCCTCCTTAATCATCATCAGGCCTTCATGCATTCTGTCGATTACTTACTAAATGTAATCATAATCTTTATTAGCATGTGAATTTTGGATGTCCAAGATCATCTTCAGTATGTCTGCTCACATCATTTCTGCATCTTCATTTATCCCTAAAACTCTATATAGTCCATAGGCTAGATATTTCATATAGAAATGGAGGGCTTTATACTCATAAGGATCTCACATATGTGCTAGGAGATGGCCTACATAGTTGCCAGTTCTAGGCATATGCCAAACAATCTGGGTTTTTACAAGACCTAATTGGCTTCCATATTTCTCCTTTTCCCTTTTGAGGTCTATTTCTATGGAAGAGGATGAAAACAAATTAAAGGCCTTCATGAAAGATCCCCTATCCAAAGTCATGACTAGGGCTTATTGATCACTATTTCTAATGGTTTTAGACACAGGGTCATAAATTTTGCCCAACTCATGCATAAGGTCAACGTCTAAGAAGACATCTGGAATAATTAACTTGGCCATACCTAGATTCCATGCATTTCAAATGGGGATGGCTCTACTATGGTTATCATAAAAGTAACTGAACAACATGAAACTGAAACATGAAGGAGTAACATGATCTCTACAATCTCCCATGTAGTCAAGAAAGACTTCATCACTAACCTTTTTATTTTGATTTGATCCTGGGAGAAAATTGATAAATTCTTCTAAGAAATTAGGCTTCCCTTTATCTTGACCTCCTTGTTCCTTTACTTCATCATAGGCTAAGGCTCATCTTGACTCAGGTTGACTCATTTTTGCAATTTTGAAAGAATACTTTAGCTCTAAAAATTCTCTTCTTAGGCACACTACAATATCTCCAATTTTCTCAAATACTCTCTAAAACTGTTAAGCGTAATTACATGAATGTCTCTTATATATTGCATTGATGATTTTATGCATAGGAATGATCAAGATCACTACAAATATTCCTTGATTCATTTTAGTATTTAACTCCACATAACACCAAATTCAAAATAGAGCTAGCTGTAATGTGAGATGTTGACAGTTTGTATTTAAAATTTGGAAAGAAGTGAAAATGAATGATTATTGTGTCATCTCTTTAAAACCATCGAGTACTAGTAAAACCCTTAATTATTATCTGACTGGCTAGCCCTTTTAATTTTTCCATCTTAGTCTAGTACCTTTCCACATCAGAACAACTCCTTTTCCTTTTCATTTATGAGAACTTAACTAGGCTTGATCTGGCAGTTCAACGATTAAAACTCTCATGCAATCTTTGGATTTTTTTCTTTAACCTTAGTACCATTAAGAAACTCAGCAAACACAACATTCATGCAATCTCAAATTTTTTTGACTAACTCAATCTTGATCAAGCGATTCAATGACAACTGTATTCGCATCATCGCTAGATGCTACTACTAACTTTAGTTATATCACACGATCAGACGAATACCTTTAGTCGCCTGATCACTGAATGTTTTGAGATTTAACACCAACTTTACATGATTAAGAGAATACCTTATTTGTTAAATTTCCAAACAAATTATCTTAACTATCAAACATTCAGAGAATACATGACTGAATAGACTATCAACGTTTCATAACGTTGTCATTGAATCACTGAATACTTTACTGACTGTAACCTTTAATATGAGATTTGATAGCAACCGTCGATCTTGGATCTCATCAATGGTCATCACTGAGTCACTCAATTGTTTGTAAATTCCCCGTCAGATCAAGCGAATGGGCGATAACCATTGCACTGAGTCACTTGATGTTTATGGAAAACTACCAGGAATCATGCGATCGGGTGAAGACACTGTCGTTGAATCGTTGAAAGAAATCACTAACTGCTGACTTAACTAGTGATCATGCAACTGTATAAAACAAACCAAAAACTAAACAGTGTGTCTTAATCGCTAAAAGAAAAGGAACTTAACTATTTTATGATGAGATTCAGTGAACACTAGGGAAGATGAATAACAATGTACAAATGTTGAAACTTAAGTGCCTTAAAAAGTAACATGAAAATATAAAGATCTAGGGTGCACTTAAGACATATTTTAGAGATAAAAACCCTACCTAGGACAAAAATACCTAGGGAAATGATAAGCTAACATCTTTGCACATGGTTAATTTGTAAAACAACTCTCTTTTGGACAAAGCTTGCAGACACAGGCATGATTTTGAATATTGAAAAGATAAAAAAGATCCTTCTCAGAAAACCCTAAAATTACTCCAACAACAGCTCTATCTGAGGATGCTTGAAAGTAAGTTCACAACAAGTAACCTAGAATCTCTAGGTGGTAGACTAAACAAAACATTAACCTACTGCAAGAAACAACACACAACTAAAACAAACATACCTATTCATATATTACAGAACTATTATGCATGGAAAAGTTTGGAAATCAATTGAAGAAAAATTTCAAGAATTGTTCATGTGGTGGTAATTCCTATTCTTCACCATCTAGAATTCTTAGATAATATGAATCCTTTCCATGAATCTGATGGATAACATAAGGACCCAACCATAAGGATTCAAATTTCTTGTGCTTTCCCTTATCTTCAATCCTAGCATTCCATTGGAGGAGCAGATCTCCAGGTTGGAATTTTCTGATAGCAGCTCTTTTGTCAAAGAGATATTTCATCTTTTTCTATAGTCTTATATTTTCTCTCTAAGATTCTCTTCTTACTTCATCCAATTCAATTAACTTGATCATTCTATTTTTCAAGGGATCATATATCTATAATCCTTCATCTTGCATAAATTGGTAGATAGGAAGAAAATTATTCATAGGTAGCCTAGACTTCATACCATATAATAGCTCAAAAGGAGACTTACTTGTAGCTCTTTTTTCTTTAATTCTATCTGCCCATAATGCTAATTTTAATTTTACATGCCAAGTTCTTTTGTTCTTCTCTAAAGTTTTCTTAAAAATTTGTAGTTTTCTCTTATTGCTTGATTTTTCTTGCCCATTAGCCTGTGGGTAATATGGAAAAGAATATGATAGAACTATGCCCATCTTTGAGTAGAAATCAGTGAATTCTTGTGATTTAAACCACATGGCATTATCCATTACTAGTTTGATAGGAACACCAAACTTTGTCACTATATTGTCCATCAATAATTCAATCACTACTACACTTGTTGTTTTCTTTGTTGCGATTAATTCAATACACTTAGTAAAATAGTTAGTAGTAACAAGTAGCCAACTATGTCCCCCACTGTATTTTTCTACAAATTCTCCAATAAAATCTATACCCCACATAGCAACAGGAGCTTCTGCAACCACATGGTTTAACAATAATGTTCTTGAGAATTTTAGCTTGTTTGAAAACCTCTGGTATGGTTCACAGTTTCAGACAAATGAGTGAGTGTCTTTGAAAAAAATAGGCCAATCATAACTAAATAGGGGTAAAATGGATTCACCTCTATTCAAATGTAAAGGGAAGGGGGGAAATATGAGATCTATTCCCAAACCCAAATTCCCTAAGAAGAGATCCAATTTGATCAACCAAGAGGTTAATACACAATCAAATCAATTTATGGAGAATATGGAAGAGAGAGAGAGAGAGAGAGAGAGAGAGTGAGAGAGTAAATCCAATATTTCCCTATTGAAGGAAATTATGCTTGAAATATAGAATAAATGAAATACAAATACTAACCTCAAATTAGTGCAGATCTAGAAAATGTCAAATTCTGATGTTTGCATATACTTTTGGGCAATTTTGCAACTTTTTTCAGACTGGAAATGCTGAGACAAAGAAAACCCAAAAATCTTTCTCTAAGATGAGCTCGAGTCAGGTTTGACCCTCATAAAAGGTCAAATACTACATTCTTTATTTGAAGTCTGATTGAAATTCTTTTCGTAGATCTCAGAAGTTTGCCAAAAAGGGTATCCAAATTCACTCTCAGATCTAAAATTTTGCACCTGTACCTACAAGAAAATGGGGGTTTCTATTGCATGGGGGGTTTGCCTTGGTCAAACCCCAATTTAGGAATTAACCTTGAAATTGAATTGAAATATATTGTGCATAAACAAAGTAATTGAAACAAATCACCTTGCTTATGTTGAAGTCCTTGTAGAGGATTCGAATCCTCAAATCCACAAGTAGGAATGCTTCAATGGATGTAGGATGTCTCCAATCAATGACATTTGATCTTCAACACCAATCTTGATTTGATCTTTTCATATGAGAGGGCTTGAATGAATGTAGAAGGATGGATCATCAAAGGGGGCTCCAAAGATATTGAATCCTTCAATAGCTAACAATGGATCTCCTTGATGGATGGATGCTTGAACACTTGAATGCTTGAAGACTTTCTTGAATTCTTGAGAGCTTGCACATGGAATTGCTTGAGATGAGATGTGAATAATGGATGTTCTCACAAAACATGATGGAGAAAATGAGAGAGGAAGGCCTCCTTTTATAGTGAACTAGGGCACAATCCTCTAGAGGGGCCACCTTGGAGAATTAAATCCCAATTAGGTCCTAACCTTTAGAAAATATACCTAGATTAAATGAAATTAAAGGATTTACCATCTAGAAACCTAAAATGGCCAACTCGGAGGTGGGAAAATAAATATCCCGAAAGCCCGATGCCCGAAAATCAAGGATTCTAGAAATCTGAATGAGGGGGGAAAAATCAAGGTTGGACCTAAACTAGTTAGAATCGACCTCAATCTTGACCTAGTCAGGTATGATCTCAATCCTGACCTAGTCAGGATCAACCTCAAATTTGACCCTGGGCCGAGATTCAGTCAGAACCAGGTCAGGAGGTCTCGGGGATGCCTAGAAACCTAGAAATGATATCAGAACATGATAGAATGCCAAGGATAGACATAAAATCCTACGATTACTATGATGAAGACCAGGAGGACCTATTTCTAAATCCTACCTAGAAAATAGAGCCATGGAAGAGGGAAATTAAGGAGAATCCTCAGGATCCTAACCCTAATTTCACCTAGAATGAAGAAATCAAGTGCAGGGAAGAAGTGGAAAGCGGGGAGAAAGCCAAATACATGCAAAGACTTGATCAAGGTTCTTAACATGACCCTAAACCACTTACTTAGAGGGCTAAACACTCTTATCATTGAAGTGCTTCCATTTTAAGATGATACAATAACCAACCCTCAAAATCTTATTAGTGGTTTCCCTAGCTGAATGATGTCCTCCACACAGTCCAAAGTGCATTTCTTATAAGACATTCTTAGATTTCCCTTTGTCCAAACATAAGATCAGCAATATCCCATCATTATCCTTCCAGTATAAGTCACCTTGTAGAAATACATACCTTTGAGTTTGCAATCTAAGGATTCTCCTTTGATTGTCATTCAAAACTTTTGGGCAGCTAGCATGTTTAAGAAAATACACAATATTAGTATACCATGACTGAATTTCAATGCTAGTAATTGTTCTTCCATTTGTGTCAACATTATTCACTTGGACCAGGTCCATATTCTCTTCTATCATTAATTTGGCCAGTCCCAAGCTCTAACCAACTTGGTTATATGAAGCTCTAAATCAAATCTTGGATTCTGTTAATCCATTTGCATATTTCACATGTGACCTCACTCTGAAAAAAAATATCTTTTACTGCAGCATGAGGAACATATGCATTTACCTTAGCACAAACCAAATAAGGTCTAAAAGCCTTGAATTCCTTTACCAATGCATATGCATTCTTTTCCATTAGCTCAGTTGACTGCAATGATTTCCTAAAGAAAGAAATGGGATGCTCATATCCTTGCCCATCCTTTTGTAACAACACTGCTACAATGGTGTGAAAAGATGGAATAGAAAATAAGGAAAAAGGCTTGGAGTAATTAGGGGATACCAAAACTAGTGCTTCTTGGATTTTTTTCTTAATTTTCTCATAAGCCTCTTGTGCTTCTTGACTCTGGAATCAAATTTCACATCCTTTTTTAGAAGCTTGACTATAGGCTTGACCAACTCTGCAAAGTTAGCAATGAATCTTCTGACAAAATTAATTTGTCCAAGGAAAGGTTGCACAGCTTTGAGGTTTTTGGGAGCAAGGACCCTTTTAATGGCTTCAAATCTTTCAGGACCAATCCTTACTCCTTCTTTGGACACTATATGCCCTAATAGATTCCCTTCAGTGACAACAAAATGACACTTCTTAGGATTTAATGATATGCCAAACTCCAAATCTTTGACTAGGACCCTCTCTAGGTGGTTGCAATGATCATCTGCCCTTTTAGAATAAGTTTTCATATCATCCTGGTATATTACCATGAGAACATCAATAAGATCTTTAAAGGCTACATCCATTTCAATTTTAAAATTTTCTCCAATAGTTTTTTAAACTGAAAGGCATTCAAACATATACATAGGTTCCCCAAGGAGTAGTAAATGTTGTCTTGAATTGTTCTAATTCTTTAAACAATACCTTGTTATATCTTGAGAAACCATCCATCATAGACAATAACTCACAACCAGTCAGTTTATGAAGCATAGTCTCCATATTAGGCAATCCATAGTTGTCCTTTAATGAAGAAACATTCAGGTTCTTGAAATCTACACATAACCTTATGTCACCATTCTTCTTCCTGACTGGTACTAGGTTAGAAACTCAAGATGAATGCCTTATGGGCTCAATAATACTTGCATCCCTCAACTTGGTCAGCTCTGTTTGCATTTTAGTAGCTAGAAGGGGATTGATAGGCCTTTGTTTTTGCCTAAAAGATTTGGCATCTTCTTTTAGAGGGATTTCATGCTGAAACAAGTCTTCCCTATAGGCTTTGAGATCATCATAAGACCAGGAAAATACATTTTGTACCTTTTTAGAAATCTTATTAAATTAGTTCTTACCTCCCTACTCAGTCCCTTTGGATAATATATACTAACTATGGGGATGTTTTTGATCCTAGGTTTACTTCTTCTAGATCATCAACCTTAGCATTGGATTTTTGTGACATGTAATTGTACTTTATTTTGAACATGCTTTCTAATTAAAATAACCCCTTAGAAATATGGTTGTGAGCTAGTTGAACAATTTCATTTCCCAGGATACATTCATTTCTAGCAACAACCTCTTGATGGGCATTAAAACCAATCTGTTGTCTTTCATACTGATCCAAACCTTCAATGAACCAAAGGATATCACTATCATCCTCAAAAACTTTCCAATTATGGATATTGTTAGGTACAAGAGGTCTAATTTTTATTTCTAACTTTGACACACCAATAAGAGTAACATCATTATTTTTCAATGCAACATTTGCAAGGAAATCTGCCATGATATTTTTTGACCTTCTTACCTAGAGAATATTGAAAGCATAAAAAAATTCAATTCTATCCCAGACAACATATCTATACATTTTAAGTCTGTCATCCTTGGTAGCATATTTGGATCTGATCTGAGTTATGAGTAATTGGGAAACTCCCTGAACTTTCAAATATTTTATACTATGCTTTATGGCAATATCTAGTCCCAATATCAATGCCTCATACTTAGCAGTATTATTAGTACATTGGAAGGTTAACAAAAATGAAAAATTGAAAGTAGTACTTGATGGGTATATATGTAATACAGTAGCTCCTGATCTTTCTTTAGAGCACCCTCCATCAAAGTAAATTTTCCATACTCCTTGTTGTAACAACAGCTCATCAACAATTGGATTAGTATTTTTTAGTTGTGGCATTATTTCCTCAACTATGAGGTTTTCCAAGTCAATGTCTGTTACCCTATTTTTCTAGATGCAGAATGATGAACACAAATAGGAAAGGGTTGCATAAAGGTACATTAATTTAATGCTACTTTTTAGGTGATGTGGATTAACATTTTGTAGTTGCATTCAGACCAATTTTTTTATTGTACTCTAAGTATTGATCACATTTCAAATTTTCAAATTCATAATTGATCATTACATTGTGCATTCAAACTAAATGTAATATACAAATGTTATTTCATATTTCATATTTCATGTCAATAAAGAGAGTACAAAGGGCAGAATATAAATATGTGATATAGGTATGAGTAAGGTCCTTTGCATTGCCTTGAGGGGTCGTTTGCATCAAACTAGCTAGTTGTCTGTCTAGTCCAGGTCCTCTGGTCCTCTATCTAAGTCTTCATGTGTCTTGTCCTAGGTCTTTAGGATTTCTTGTGCTGTATCATTTTGAAAAAGATATTAGATCCAATCGGATCTAAGCAATGCATAAGATCAAAACATCATACAACAATCATAATCTTTTAGAGCTGGACACATCTATCAGGTATTTCAATGCAATAAGAAAGTGTGCATACACATAAACTAAAAAGTATTATTAAAGGGGCATAATTTTATGAAACTTTTTACTATTAATGGCCATCATTATGCATGTTTTTATTATATGAACCAGATATCTAAATGAGAGGAACTTAGTTTTTATAGCTGAGAAACTTTTTTTCAGGACAACATGATATATTAGGGTAGTGAACATACCACTTGACTAACACTGATGTAAAAAACATGTCATCATACAGGGTACTATCATTAAAATGGATCATTTGGTCATGCTCATTAACATAATGTATTTGATTTGTTTTTGTTTTTAATCTTGTCAGAGTAAACAACTAAAATGCATTGCCCAAGTAAATTGTGTGTCATAGTGAAAAGAAGATGACAGTGCCCATGCTAAAAGTAAAGGTGCTTTTAAAGAAATGAAGTTCAAGGTTTATAAAATGTGTTGTGAGTGTCACGAGCCCATGCTCAAACCTCATAAACAAATTCTACTGCTGGAATTGCATCACATTTACAAAAAGAAAAGAAAATAACCATGCTCTGTTTATAATGAAAAGGTGCTACAGAAGGTATATCTATTACTGGTTGTGTGTATGCAGCCAGAGAGGAAAAGATAAAAGAATTAACTAAAGATCAAATGACAATCTTGCCTAAAAATTCATGTTTTAATTACAAATGCTGAAATGATTAAGAAAAAGCATTATTTTTTAGATTCATGTTTTGAATGTTTTTGTTTGTGGGTGTCACGAGCCCGTGCTTGAACCACATTAACAAAACATTCAAACTATTTTATATTTCACATTTGGAAGAGAAAAATCAATTTGATTGCCCTTGTCTTTGTTAAATGCTACAACATAGTAAAAGACCATTCAAGCATGTTTTTCAGCAATGACATTTTTCAGCCAGACAACATTTGGTATTCAAGTTTAAGCATATTTTGGTCACACTATCAAGCATTGCAAAGAAGACTTGGCTCAATAGTAAAGACAAAGGTGTCATGATTGAAATAGTCAATGTTCAAATCAAGCACATTTTCAAGGATAAATGAATTGCAAGGTGGGCACAACCTCAACAATGACAAGGCACCACTTTGGTAAAGTTTAAACAATGTAGTTATTGTTAGTTTTAAACAGAGTGAACTCACCTAAAATATGTTGACAGGCTGAAAGAACAAATAGTAAACCGAGCTGTAGTTGAAAGAGTTTTGCAAAGAAAATCACATCCATTACAAAGTCACTGCCAATAATAGGAAGGAACAAGGACTGGTGAACACAAGTAATAAAACCCATGATAAATAGTTGAAGACAATGATAAATCATGCTGGAAATGACTGGTATGAAACATGAAACCCCATACAACAAGTGGGCACAATAAAATGAGTAGAAGAATAGGACTGGTGAACATCAATCAAAAACAATTGGATATAACTAAAATCGAGCTGTAGATATGGTCGAAAAAAAGTAATGGAGTATCAACAACATTTCTCCAACCTTTCAAGCCACATTAATTTAACAATGTGTTGATTCAGCAAGGTAACTACTATCAGTTTTTACTTCAAGAAATACAAAGAAAGCTCTAAGTTTGCACAATGAAAAGAAGATTAAACTCAGTCTTCAAAAAGCATGATCATGTTAATGTTTAAACACAAGAGGAAAAAGATACTTATCTCTAGTCGAGCTCAAGATCCATCAATCAAAGCTCCAAGTAACTTGTAGCCAAGAGTTGAGTTCTTCTAGTTAAGTGCTAGTCACAAGAAAATGCCAAGTATTTCAGCCCGTTAGTTCCTTCCTGGAAGCTGAGTTACATTTTCTCAAGAACCCAAGTAACAAAGAATTAACTACCAATCAGCCCAAGTTCTATTAGTCTAAGGCCTGGGAGTACCATTCAAGCTAAGCTTCAACTATTCATAGCCTATTCTTTGAGGTAAGAAAGCTTGAGACCATCAATCAGAGACCAGGTTGCAGTAATAGAATCAAGCCTCAACAAGTCATAGCAAAGGATCTTGGCCATAGTGAACAATAAGTTGAAGAGTGGAGGTCATCTACAAAAATCACCATGAATAAGGGTTTGATCTTCAATTTCCCCAAATCAAAAGTGAAAGTGTGAAAATCAAGAAACGAAGCCCAATTTGATAAGCCTTGAAGACCACGACAGAGGGAGAAATAATGCCAATAAATGTTGCAGAGTATAACAGTATTTCAAAATGCTAAATGCCAATTGGAACTTTACCTTAGTTTTTTTCACATTTGTATTACTGATTGCATAGAGTGGTCACATCGACCCTACTTTGTAATTAATAATAGTTTTACGACTTAAGTTTTGAAATTTAAGTCTAAATTATGGGTTTGAGGGTTTATCAAATAGCTTCAGTCATGTTGACCTTAGTAGGCTTAACATATAGTTTTATATCTTAGGCTAGGGCTTATTTTTTGATTTTTTGTAATATGTTGGTATGTCTTTTAAAGATATTATCTTAAAAAGACCAACATATTAGGGGATGGTTTAGTGGCATATTTATAGGCTTATACTTTGGGGATTAATTTTGTAAGCTATTTTTGGAAGCTAGATTCAAGGTACGATTTGTGTATGAAATTTGGGGCTGATTGAGAGTGATTGTGGAGATGATTGAGAGTTAATTTAGGGGGCCTAGATTTTTGAATTTGGCCTTAGGAGGGCATATAAGAGAGACTGATTTTCAGTTTTAGAGGTTCAGAATTGTGGAGAAGAAGGGCTTATGTGAACATTTTCATTCTATTGTCCAATTTTTCATGTTTTGGAATGATTTTCAGCTTGGAAGGATAATAAAGTAGGTTATCCATATTCCATCAATTTCTGAGTATTGAATTCAATCCTTTTCTTCTTTCTGCATTAAGTGTTTATCATTTTTGTAATAACGAGAAGTGAATTATTCCTATTCCTCCTCTAAGTGATCAAAATTCAAATCTTTTTGTAGAATCTCTATGTTTGTTGATAGATTCCATTATTCATGGTGTATACTCTAATAGTGGATTTTAGTCAGCCTATATGTTGATTAGTGAATGATAGCACCAATTTGATTACTATTTGTGATTGTGGATGCCGGTTTGAACATCCTAATAAGTTTAGAGAAACTTTTTGGTGTATCACCCCATTTGAATTTTAGTTTTTTTAAGCTATCTTTCTCCCTTTCCCCATTCAAGTTTCAGTCAGGAGGTGATATTCCAAATCAAATAGGAACCGGCCTAGAATCTAGAGATTCCTTCTGAATCAGAGTCCACCTACAGCTTGATAAGGTTTCCATTTTTAGGATGAAATATCATTAAGCCCTAAAACCTAGGTTAGGGTGGTATTTTCAAACCTAAACGGTTTTTGGCACGCCCAGTGGGACTCGTTCTTCAACGAGCTGGTTGAATTGCATTACATTACTTGTTGGTTTTGGTGTGCTATCAGAAAGATTCAGATTTTAGAGAGGTCATACATTTTTCATATCTGGTGGTTCAGTGGAGGAAGAATCAACCAGTTTCAAAAAGATCAAGAGCTGGTATGTTTCAAATTGTTTTACTTTTTGATTTCCAACCTTTCAGATGAGTAGAAATGTCAAATTTTCAAGGAGGATATTCTTATCCAGATGGTCAATTTCCAATTTTTTTGTCATTTCAAGAGAATTATTTTCAAGAGAATAATTTTCAGTCCTTTCAAGGTCAGCAATCACAATATGATTTTACTGAGTCTAGATCTGTTCAGCCTTTCCATTATCCTGCAAATGATAATGATTCACCAAATAGAGATGCTACAAATATGTTGCAGGATATTCTTATGTAGTTTGAAGATATTAAGAGGCAACAAGAATCATAATTCCAACAAGAGCTAGAGAAGAAGCAAGAGGACCATGCTTATCAAGCCTATTTACATCAGTAGGTTGCATTGGCTCAACAGGAGCAAAGTCATAAGAGACATTTAGTGGAGAAATTCAAGAGGAATGAGGCTAAGATTGCAAGAAAATTGGAAGAATAGAAGAAGGTTCATGAATGAGAATTGGAATCTCAGAAGAATGTTTATGAAAGGTGGTTCAAGACTAGATAGATCTGAAAAAAGCCATGTTTGACAGAGGAATTGAATTTCAAGAAGAAAAAGAAAGAGAATCAAGAGCTCAGGAGGAGTTCCATGACAAAGAGCTTCAGGATCACAAACAGACAATAGGAATCCTAATTTCTTCAAATGTAAAGTATAAAGAAGCTTATCAAGTTCATCTTGAAAAGTATCTTCAACTAAATCAAGAAAAGGAGAGCATTGAGCAGAAAGTAGCAGCTGATAAGAATGAGAAGGGTGATCTTTCTAATATTTCTCATGTTGCTTAAGAAGATATATTGACTTGGGATGAGTTGCCTTTTTCTAATGAACAAGATGAGATAGACAAGATACCAGAAAATCAGGATAATTATGCTGACAAGAATATGCCTCTCCTACGAAATAATAAGGAAGATGAAGAAGAAGATCATTTTTTGGGATGAGTTGGAGCAATTTTTCTTACATCTTGATGATAAGACCACATTTCCAGAAAGTACCTACAAGCTACAGGAGGGAGTTATTTCCAGCTAGCATAAAGAGGAAGCTCATCAGACTTAAGTAACATTTCAGGAACCAGAGTCTATCAAAGAAAGCTCCAAATTCACTATCACACATGGTTTCCCTATCAAGCACTTAGCGATGATGAAGACTAGAAAAAAAAGTGTCAGTTGTGCTTGCACCTTAGCATGATTTTATGTCAAAAGATAAAGCTGAGAAAGAATCAAAGAAGATTTTTGTCCCTTTGGATCAATTAAATGAAGTTCTTGTCCTTTACAAAATGTTTCTTCTTGTTGATCTTCCTCAGAATGATGGTGTTTTCAATCAACTGGATCAAGTAAGTGAGATCCTTGTTAGTCAGAAATTTTCTCATCAAATGATCAAGTTCATATCATATGATTATCTCATATTGGCTTTCCAGAAGCATGTTGACTATTGTGAGCTGAAAAGGATGGGTCGCTATTTTTCAAAATCTATAAATGGTTTTGTTTGACCAAGCTTTAAGTTGGTTAGGATAGGATAGTCTAGGTTTCATTTTAATAAGTCTTGTTCAGCACTAGGTCTTTACATTGCATGAGTCTTAGTTTAGATTCTTTTTCATTTCAATAAAGGTTGCATATGCAATTTTTGGTTTTCTGAATCCATTTCCAAATGATAAGGTCTGTAGTTCATGTCTAACAAGAAGACATCCAATAGAAGTCACCAAAATTGTCACCCTATTTTTATACATGCAGAATAGTGAACACAAATAGGAAAGGGTTGCATAAAGGTACAATTATTTAATGCTACTTTTCAGGTAATGTGGATTAACATTTTGTTACTGCATTCATACCAATTTTTTATTGTACTCAAAGTATTGATCACATTTCAAATTTTCAAATTCATAATTGATCATTACATTGTGCATTCAAACTGAATGTAATATACAGATGTTTTTTGATATATCATATTTCATGTCAATAAACAAAGTACAAAGGGAAGAATAGAAAGATGTGATAGAGGTATGCGTAAGGTCCTTTGCATTTCCTTGAGGGGTCATTTGCATCAAACTAGATAGTTTTTTGTCAGGTCTAGGTCCTCCAATCCTCTATCTGAGTGTTCATGTGTCTTGTCATAGGTCTTTAACATTTCTTGTCCTTCATCATGGTGAAAAAGATATTAGATCCAGTTGGATCTAAGAAATTCATAAGATCAAAACATCGTACAAGAATCAGAATCTTTTAGAGTTGCACACATCAATCTGGTATTTCAATGCAATAAGAAAGTGTGCATACACATAAACTGAAAAGTAGTATTAAAGGGACATAATTTTATGAAACCTTTTACTATTAATGGCCATCATTATGCATGTTTTTATTATATGAACCAGATATCTAAATCAAAGGGACTTAGTTTTTGTAGTTGAGAAACCTTTTTTTAGGAGAACATGATATATTAGGGTAGTGAACATAGCAGTTGACTGACACTGATGTAAAAAAATGTCATCATATAAGGTATTGTCATTAAAATGGATCATTTGGTCATGTTCATTAACATAATGTTTTTGATTTTTTGTTGTTTTTAATCTTGTAGGAGTAAATAGATGAGATGCATTGCCCAAGTAAACTGTGTGTCACAGTCAAAAGAAGATGACAATGCCCATGCTAAAAGTAAAGGTGCATTTTAAAGAAATCAGGTTCAAGGTTTATAAAATGTGTTGTGAGTGTCACAAGCCCATGCTCAAACCTCCTAAAAAAATTCTACTCGTGGAATTGCATCACATTTACAAAAATAACAGAAAACAACCATGCTATGTTTATAATGAAAAAAGTTCTGTACAAGGTGTATCTATTACTGCTTATGTGTATGCAGCTAGAGAGGAAAAGATACAAGAATTAACCAAAGATCAAATCACCGTCTTGCCAAAAAATCATGTTTTAATTACAAATGCTAAAATAATTAAGAAAAAGCATTATTTTTCATATTCATGTTTTGAAAGTTTTATTTATGGGTGTCACAAGACTATGCTCGAACGCCATTAAAAAAACATTCAAACTATTTTGTATTTCACATTTGGATGAGAAAAATCAATATGATTGCACTTGTCTCTATTAAATGCTACATCATAGTAAAAGACCATTCTAGCACATTTTTTAGCAATGGCATTTTTTAGCCAGAAAACATTTGGTATTCAAGTTTAAGAATTTTTTTTTCATTCTATCAAGCATTGCTAAGAAGACTCAACTCAATAGTAAAGACACATATGACATGATTGAAATATTCAATGTTCAAATCAAGCACATTTTCAAGGATAAAGGAATTACAAGGAGGGCACAGCCTCAACAACGACAAGGCACCACCATGATAAAGTTTAGAAAGTGTGGTTATTGTTAGTTTTAAATAGAGAAAAGTCACCCCAAATATGTTGACAGGCTGAGAGCACAAATAGTAAATTGAGTTGTAGTTGAAAGAGTTTTGCAAATAAAATCACAGCCATTAGAAAGTCACTGCCAATAATAGGAAGGAACAAGGACTAGTGAACACAAGTAATAAAACCCAGGATAAATAGCTGAAGACAATGACAAATCATGCTGGAAATGATTGGTGTGAAACTTGAAACCCCATACAACAAGTTGGCACAATAAAATGAGTAGAAGAATAGGACTGGTGAACATCAATCAGCAACAACTGGATACAACTAAAACTGAGCTATAGTTTTGGTGGCGAAAACATAATGGAGTATCAACAACATTTCTCCATCCTTTTGAGCCACATTAATTTAACAGTGTGTTGATTAGTTTTTACTTCAAGAAATACAAAGAAAGCCCTAAGTTTCCACAATGAAAAGAAGAATAAACTCAATCTTCTAAGAGAGTGATCATGTTCAAGATTAAACACAAGAGGAAAAAGATACTTATCTCTAGTTGATCTCAAGATCCATCAATCAAAGCTCCAAGTAACTTGCAGCCAAGAGCCGAGTTCTTCTAGTTAAGTGCTAGTCACAAGGAAATGCCAAGTGTTTGAGCCCATGAGTTCCTTGCTGGAAGCCAAGTTACAACAACTCAAGAACCTGAGTAACAAAAAGTTATCTCCCAGTCATCCCAAGCTCTATCAGTCTAAGGCACATGAGTACTAGTCAACCTGAGCTTCAACTAATCATAGCTCATGCTTTGAGGTAAGAAAGCCCAAGACCATGAGTCAAAGACCAAGTTGCAGCAATAGAACTAAGCCTCAATAAGTCACAACAAAGGATCTTGGCCATAGTAAACAATAGGTTGTAGAGTGGAGTTCATCTACAAAACTCACCATGAATAAGGGTTTGATCCTCAGTTTCCCAAAATAAAAAGTGAAAGTGCGAAAATCAAGAAACAAAGCCCAATTTCATAAGCCTTCAAGTTCATGGCAAAGGGAGAATTAATGCCAATAAATGTTGCAAAGTATGACAGCTAGTATTTCGAAATACTAAATGCCAACTAGCACTTTATCTCAATTTTTTCACATTTGTATTACCGATTGCATAGAGTGGTCACATAAACCCTACTTTGTAATTAATAATAGTTTTAGGACTTAGGTTTTAAAATTTAAGTCTAAATTATGGGTTTGAGGGTTTATCAAATAGATTCGGTCACGTTGACCTTAGTAGGATTAAGGTATAGTTTTATATCTTAGGTTAGGGCTTATTTTTTGGTTTTTTGTAATATGTTGGAATATCTTTTAAAGATATTATCTCAAAAAGACCAACATATTAGGGGTTGGTTTAGTGCAATATTTGTAGGCTTATACTTTGGGGCTTATTTTTTGAAGCTAGATTCAAGGCACAATTTGTGCATGAAATTTGGGGCTGATTGGGAGTGATTGTGGAGATGATAAAGATTTAATTTAGGGGGGCTGGATTTTTGAATTTGGCCTTAGGAGGGCATATAACTGAGACTAATTTTTAGTTTTAGAGGTTCGGAATTGTGGAGAATAAGGGCTTATGTGAACATTTTCATTCCATGGTTCAATTTTGCATATGTTGGAACCATTTTCATCTTGGAATGACAATAAAGTAGGTTATTCATATTGCATCAATTTCTGAGTATTGAATTCAATCCTTTTCTTCTTTCTGCATTAAGTTTTTATGAATTTTGTAACAAGGAGAAGTGAATTATTCCTATTCCTCCTCTAAGTGATCAAATTTAAAATCTTATTTTAGAATCTGTATGTTTGTTGATAGGCTCCATTATGCATTGTGTATACCCTAATAGTGGATTTTAGTCAACCTATATGGTGATCAATGAATGATAGTGCTAATCTAATTAGTAGTTGTGATTATGGATGCTGATTTGAGGATCCTGATAAGTCTGGAGAATGTCTTTGTTGTATCACCCCATTTCAATTTTGGTTTTTTTTAAAGTTATCTTTCTCCCTTTCCCCATTCAAGTTTTAGTCAGGAGGTGATATTCCAAATCAAATAGGAACCGACCTAGAATCTAGAGATTCCTTCTCAATTAGAGTCCACCTATAGCTCAAGAAGGTTTCCATTATTAGAATGAAATATCATTAAGCCCTAATGCTTGAGTTAAGGTGGTATTTTCAAACCTAAACAATGTAAACATAGAAATTTAGGTCTTCAGGTGCTACCATTTCAATCATGACTGAAGAATGAGGCTCTCTATACAACTTTACCCCAGTACCATTTATAAGTATGGTATCATATGAAATTTCTAGTTGCAACTTTTCTCCCACTTCTGATGACCATTGTCTTGACAATAGCATACCATAATGAGGCTTGGTATCAACCACAACTACATCCATCCTATAAGTGGCTTCGTGAAATGCTACAATCTTTACTTCTATTCCAACCAAGGTCCCTACCACTATAATTACTCTATTATCCATGGAATAACATCTACCATTGGATGTATCAACTTGAAGTCCTAGCTCTTTCATAACATGGTAAGGCATCATAGTCATTGCAACACTAGAATCTATCATGCAATTTTTAAGCAATAGAATATTGAAAAACAAATTGACATAGAATGAGTCAATGGAAGATGGTTCCTAAGTCACAATATTTCCAACATAGAAGTTAGAAATATCCTTATCTATCTCAGTTCCTTCCATAGACTTTCCCTTTTCTAATATAATAGGGATATCTCTATGTTCATTTATTAATGCCAAAGAAGTTTCCTTATGCTCTTTAATTTTTAACATCTCCAACAAAGGGATTGAGACCTTCATTTGATACAAAGCATGCCTCGTGTCAAAAGTTGGGTGTTCAGCAAAAAGATTAGATAAGTCTTTTCCCTTACCAACCCTTTTGTTTCTCTTTTTTGTGCTAACTTCCTCATTCTTTTTGCATTTTGAATAAGAATGGGCTCTTCTTTATTATTGTTACCACTTTTGCCTTTAATAGCATTTGGCTAAGGAGAAACCTTATTCTAAGGATCATCTTTGAAAAACACTAACCTTGGAACTCCCTAATCAGCTTCTACTCTTCTATTCATCAAGTTATATGAGGATCTGGCCTAAGAAATTACAGCCATAGTTAAAGTCCTAATTTCTTCTTTACTGGGCTTCCTCTAGTGAGCATTATCAAATTCAGGCTTGATCACATTTGTTTTGAAAATATCATCGTCAAACTCCTCTTCATCAGAATGGGAAAAATCTTGTTGCTCATACATGGGGATACTTCTCCTCTTACGATCAACATCAACTAAAATCTCTTTATCTTTTGAAGATAAAAGTTCTTCCACTTTTTCAATGGTAAACATGTTTACTGGAGGCTTTTCAGATCCTTCATGGTCTCCTGCATGTAAGTCTTCTAGCTCCTCTCCTAAGGCTTGGCCTAAATCAAATTGATAGGGTGAGTGAGGCATATTAAAAGGCACACACAACTGAATACTTTCTACATTATGTGTTGCATTCTTCTTTAAAGGGTCTAGGGTATCCCTTCCCTTTTCTGTCTCATGGATATCAAAAATAGGCTTCCCATCCTTCTAATTTGTTTTGTAGGGCTAATCATGTAGCCTAGACAATCTTTCCTACCTCTGATATGGTGGTCTATTATCCTGAAAACCTCTCCCACCCTTTTCAAACCTAGTAGAGAGATGCTTGACAACACTTGTGAAATTTTCAACTTTCTCATCTTCTTTGGTAGGTTTTACAGCATGTGGTTTGGTCTCTTTCCAAAATCTCCCTTCATCCATTTTGTACATCTGACCAGATGATTTCCTATTACTCTCAATATTTATTGCTAATTTGAAAGCATCTCTTAGATTATGTAGGATTCTTTCTCTTAAGAGGTAAGACATTTTTCCCTCCAAAGCATTGAAGTATGTGGATAGGAAAACTTCATCATCTAATCTCAGGACTTGAAATATTTTTTACATGGCCTTTTGAAACCTACCATTGAATTTTGACATACTCTCATTTGGATTTTTTTTATATTATTCAATTTATTAAGTCTATAACTAGAATTGACATGTTCAAAATATTTCTCTTTAAATATTCTTACAAATTCATCCCATGATGTAGTGCTATTTTTAGGCAAACCTCTATACCAATCCCTAGCATCTTATATTAATGACTAAACAAAAAGTTTTATTAAAACATCTTCATTCTCAATTCATAGTCATTTACTTTATCTGTAAAATACTTAAGATGTTCTTCACATGTGATAACATTGTTACCTATGAAGTTAGGGATTTTGTCTCTTACCTCATTTGGGATTGCATTTAGTTGACTAGGAATACCATCAAAGAATAATGGTCGATATCTGTCCAAATGAACTGGCCTTCTTTGAAAATTTTTGTGAAGCTTGGACTCAAATACCTCTAGTATTTTGATGCAACATATCTCCAATGGGACCAACAAAAAATGGGACTATTGGATTTATATTTAGAACTGGTCTTTAGACCACTTTCTTGGAGTTTGAGGCTTGGGGATTTGTCATAGGAAAACATGATTGACTTTGTGGTATTATCCCAATAATAACAAGGATTGAGCTACTAGTAGTTGTATTTATATTAGCATGTAGGAAGGAAATCTTCCTTTTTATCTCATTTACAACAACATCTAACTCCATATTTTCTAGTTGGACAACTAAGTCCTCTTTTTGGATTCATTTATGCTGATCCCAACCATTTTTTTCTTTCCCTTATCAGATGTGTCATTTGTATTATTTGTGAGATCTTCATTTCTCTTAACTTTTGATGGATACAACTACCTTAGAATTGAGCCTTCACCCTCAAAATCATCCTTTTTGGGATTTGGCTCATTTCTATTAACTTGTCATCTCAAAGCCTCCATTTCACCAAACAATTCATTGTCTAAACCTTTAAATCCTCGATTCAAACATTCAAATTCATGTTCATTTTTATTTGTCCTTCTTATGAGCTCTTGTCTTTCCATGAGTAGATCATAAGTTTGTTTCTCTCGCTCTTTTATTTTCTTAACAATTTCTAATAATTATTCTAGCTCTTTTTTCCTCAAAGATATAACTTCTTCCCACAACTTCTCAAAGTCATGAGAAGTAGTCTCAACAGCAGAGGTTTCTCCTATTTGGTCTAAACTTTCACGTGCAGGGAAGAAACCTATATCTATGAATTCATCTTCCTGAGGAGGATTGACTCAGCCAGAATTCATTCTTCTCAGAAACTCTGGGTTTTCAAAAAAAGAGGGAGCTTCCTTAGGAGTAGATATTGGAATATGCTCTTTAGATGGTCTTAGAGACCTATGGCTAAAAAAACCTCATTTAGAACATTTATTTCTACTAGGTATGTGAAGCTCATCACCTATATGGTTTTCTGGGTGATCCTTATAATACGACCTAGTGTATCTCTATTGACTCATGGTGATTTTGACAAGATACTTTCACAAATTTCTTTATGCTAAACCAGCAACTGGTAAACATAGATTTCAAAGTCACCACCCAAAGAACTTGTGGGAATAAATTTTGTAAATTGGTCTTTGAGTTCAATTAAAAATAGTTAACATGAAACTGCAACAAGCTTATTGCAGATATATTTAAATTCCCCAGTAGAGTCACCAATTTTGTTAGTGCTTAAAATTGCAGATGATCAAAACTAATCAGAAAACTTCTGATACTTAACTCTTGTAGTCTCAATAGATGCATCTATCAACAATAAACACTAAGTTATTAAGGATTTGGATCCTTCTTCACTTTGAGCTTCAAGCTCAGGCGAGTGTACCTATTAGATTCAATTCTCTAAAGAATCACAACATTTATCTATGTCCTTTACACAAATATAAACATATAACTTTATTTAGAAAAACTTAAAATAGATTTTTATTCATTTGATTGATGGTGAAAAAATGTAACTCAAGTAATGACCAGTGCCAAATCCTAGGGCATCAGAGTCAACTAAGACACACATCTACAGAAAACCTTCAAATCAAATAACCCCAAAACCCTGATAAAATTCCTTACAAATTACCCTCTCATTGATATATATTTTCATAAGATTCTTCCAAATATTATGATCTCTCTGAGACCTCACTTAATATTTTCCCTTTCCTTGAAAGAAACTTAAGATTAACCCCACTATCTACCTTGTAGATGATGTATCAAAAATGCCTTACAGATATAACACATAAAGAAATCGAAATTCACACATGAAGACAAAAAAACATATACAAGGAATTTCAGTATATTTTCATTTATAAATCTTCTGTATCAGGACATTTAGAGACTAAGATTTCTTATAATCAAAACACTTGACACAAAAATCCTATTACAATAAGTATTTCACCACTATTACAAACATAGAGAACTAACTATATATACACTAGCCATCTTGGAATCCTTAAGAAAAGGATGCAACAAGCTTTAGATGGATAGGATTGTGACTTTCCCTAGAATACAAAACATATTTTCAAACTAAACAAAAAAAGGGGAAAGGGCGCCAGAGAATTGTTTCTTCTCATAGTGAATCCCTTCAAGTGGCACCTTTGTCTATTGGTATTCAAAGTAACTCCTGAGGGTTGTTGTGTGAATGGTGACCGCCTATTCCATCTAACCTACATCATCCTCTTCAAAATAGTTACTTTCCCTATGCTCAAAGATAAGGTACCATGTTGGAATTCACTCATCTTTTATTGCCTCTACATCAATAGTAATTGGCTTCTTCTTCTTTAGCTTGGTGCTTTTGTCCCAAGTTTCAACTTCTTCCTCTGAAGGCCATGTGTACTCTCTTAGGCTTTGCAACAACTTGACATGTTTGTCCCATCTTGAGTCAATAATGGCTTTTGTGTCAAAAAAAAATATGTTACACTCATTTTTCAGTTTTAAACATGTCATCTAGAATGTTGTTGAACCTATCAATGTCTAAGGATCCATCATCATTCAAAAAGGCCTCCTACCTAGTCACCAACTGACCCATGTTTGATTTCCATTCCTCAACTCCTTATATGATGTTACCATCATCTTTGCAAATTGGAGGGAGGTACTTGCTAAAATTTATGCCAAACATACTAATTTTGGCTCTTACTTGATTTTCCTTGCCTTTGAAAAATCCCCAAGTTGTACCAATTTTCTCTATCTTCTCACCCACCTCAGCAACTAACTTTGGAATATATGTCCTATGTGGTTGCAGTAACTCAAGTTTTCTATAACATATAATATGAAATATGGAGGAGTCTATTTTCCCTTTAATCAGCTCATACCTATGTTGTATGATATCTAAGAGTGCCTTGACGGCTACATCTAACTTGTTCTTCTCTCATTCTTTTGTTGCATCAACAGGAAATTCTACCACTAGTTGTACTACGGCCTCAATCTATAGGACTAGAGGTGGAGCTACCTTAGAGGCCTCTTCAAGCTTAGCTTTTTCTTCTACAAGCTCATCCTCTAATGCTTTTATTTTTATTAGTCCTTTGTCTCTATCCTTTGCAAGACCAATAGCATCTTTGAATAACTTCCCATGCCTATTTGATAATTGGGTAGTTTTAGCCTCATTAAGATGGGAAAAATGTGTCACTACCTTTGACACTTCAAGATCACTGGCATTTTGAATAGTCTAGATGATCTTGTCCCCCTCCATTTTCTCCTCTATGCTAACTAGGGAAGGTTTCTAAGTTCTTGGTGCAAGGGACCACATTGCTAAGGCCTAATATTTGTGATCATACCCACATCCTTTGATCATATCACCAACTTGGGTTTGATGTGAAAGATTACCCTCAGGTTTCCTTCTAATCTGATCAATAATGAAGGTTGATGTTAGATCCCATCCTGGTACTTAAAGCATTCCACTGGACTTAACCAATTTCATAGAATCCTCTAAAGAGATAGTTTCTGATTTTGGATCATGGGAGTCTAAGGATTTTAGTGCCTCATCTTCTGGATCAGTTCCCTTAGTAACTATTTTGGAAATCTCTTGTTGCTTCCTCCATATTAGGAAGTTCTTAAACTCCTCACTTTTGATGAATTGGTCATCACTGAGAAAATCTTCCTGGTACATTTCCCTTTCATCTTTTCCGAATAGCATGATTAACTCTACTTCTTCCTGTGTGGCCACTTTCTTTCCTTCTGTAATATTATTTCTCATATGGTGATATTAGGCTCTATCACTAGGCACTAAAGCTGCAATTCTCTCTATTTCTTTCTTATTTTTCTTCCCTTTTGAAGGCTCACCTTCCTCTAGTCTTTGTTTCTTTTGAGGAGGCTCAATTACATCCTCTACCTCAGGGGAATCTTGACTTAAGTCAACAATAAGAGGCTCTCCTACTTGAGGTGGGCTATCTCCTTCTTGTGAATCATCAGTGTAGTATTCATAATCTAAGAAAGAATAGTCTTTTTTTACATCTTATTTTTCTTCAAGTTGAGCCTCCAATTAGTTGGAGAGAGTATCATACATCTCCACCATTATCTCAATTCTTTTCAAATATAGGAGGTCAGGGAAAAATCCTCCACAGACAAATTTAGCCTTTCTTAATTGAGCTTCCAAATTCAACAAGTCATAGAATTTGGTAAATTTCCTTCTTGTTTCATCCTCATCCAGCATGTTTCTTGTCACATCTTCATCATTACACCCTCATCTTCCTTGATAGTACTAATGTTGGGGATAAGTGTCTTCCTAGCTTTCTTGATAAAATCCTCTGAATCTACATACCTATATACACCAAAGGCTATTCTGAAGTGATTCATCCATGTGCTAAGCTATGGTAATGCCCTTTTACCAATCAGGAAACTTGACACTATGAATTGTCGAGGAGTGAAGGTTCCCTTCTTATGCAGTGCCAGGTGTTCTTTGTTAGTCCAAATTAATTTCCATATGAATTCTAGTAGGGCAATTGTTGGTGGTACATACTTAGGGAGGATGTGTGGGGGTTGTGGGCATCCACATAATCTAGTCATTGTGTAATTCTGGCCCAAGTAGAAATCACCCCAATTATGGCCCATTGGACCTTTATCAACAAATTGCTTAGGCCTAAGAAGCTTCAGCATCCTAACTGGTAGCCTTGTTATGTTTGTCCCAAATAAGTTTGAAATTGGTAAGACTATGCAATTTTGGAATGCATAGAAGTCATTTTCATTTGACGTGTAATTCCACACCCTTAACTAGAACTACATAGGATTGGGTTGTCTCTCAAATATTATCCTTGGTCTCACCATCTAGACATCCAAACTATTAACATTGTAATATAAAATTAAGTGCATTAAGAGAGAATAATGCATGAACCTTATTGGCCTCTTATCCTCCTTAATCATCATCAAGCCTTCATGCATTCTATCGATTACATACTGAATATAATCATAATTTGTATTAGCATGTGAATTTTGGATGTCCAGCATCATCATCAGTATGTTTGCTGGCATCATTTCTTCATCTCCATCTATCCCTAAAACTCTACATAGTCCATAGGCTAGATATTTAATATATAAATGGAGGGCTACTCATAAGGAGCTTGCATGTGTGTTGGGAAAGGGGCTACATACTTGCCAAGTCTAGGCATATGCCAGGCAATTTGGGTTTTTACAAGACATAATTGGCTTGCATATTTCTCCTTTTCACTTTTGAGGTCTATTTATGTGGAAGAGGATGAAAACAAATTAAAGTAGCATAATTTTTAGTGGAAAATATTCACCTTTTGGTGAATTTTGGGGAATACATTTCATGAAATTGGAAAATCAAGCAAGTATAGGTTGGCCCATATTCACCCAATCTTGACATGGTAACTACTAAATATTCATTGGAATCACCAATCAAATTTTTCATTTGATGTTGTTGACCATCATATTCGCCTATAACTAATTTGACATGGTTCTTTTAATGGTCTCTTATTTTCCAATGATATTAATCATGAATTGCATATAAAATTTAAAATAGCCAAATGGTTTATATTGTTATCTTAACCACGACCTATTTCGCCACCCATTAATTAATTGTTTTATTGGTCCATGACATATTTCACCAACCTGTTAATTAATTATTTTATTGGTCCACAACGTATTTTTCCAACCTATTAATTATTGGTCCACCACGCATTTTTAATTTTTCACCAAAAATAGCATTGATCAGGTCGGCACTCGACACAATTTTGCCAAAAGCCCAGGAATTTAAAAAAAATAAAAATTGGAAATTTTGAATTTGGAATCATGGATTGATATAAATTCAAATCAAATTTAGAAAACTTAAAAGTAGTCTTATTGTGCGTCATCTCAAATTTTTGGAGCGAGAGGGCTAGATTTACAAATAATAATCTTGCAACAGTAAATAGAGGATTCGGAATTTCAGAGAGTCAGAATTCAGAGGAAGCAGGACAAAGGTAAAAAATTATTTGTTCACATTTCATAGTATTGCTATTAATTTTAATTCCTAGAGGCTATAATCCTAGTGACTAGGGAGAGGTCATTGGGTGAAGATGTCAGACAAGGGTGACTATCCTGAGATTGAGTATCCTTAGGCTACTATTGCTAAAGGGATTCAGATATAAGGGAAGGTTGAGACTCATATTGTTCACCATGCTCAGGGAAGTGAAGAGATTGGAAAGTTAGACAAGGGTAAGAATCCTTAGTGTAGTGAAGGGAAAGGTAAGACTCCTCAGGGAAGTGAAGGGCCTGGGAGGCCATCAAAATGCCCAAAACTTAAAGATACTACCATAAAGGCTTTCTTTGGAGTTGGCAATGTTTATGCTCCATCAACATCTGCGGTTGTGAGTGCAAAATTCATTCATAGTAGCTCACCAGTACCAATACTACAAGCTCGAGTTGTCATTGAGTTAAATGAAAATCAAAATGCACCAAATGAGGATAAAAATGGTGCACGCGAGAAACTGTTATAAGGGATATGCAGAACCAGTTGGAAGAAAATGCTAGCAATGAAGATAATAATGATGTTGGTAGGAAGAAAAGAAAAAGGGAAGTAAAAATGGGGTGGAGTGGGAAATGGCAATAAAATTTAAGGTTGATTGGGTAGCAAAGTACTGGTTCATTGAACCAGTCCTAAGAAATGATCAACAACCAACATAATGCAGGTGTAAGATTTGTACCTGGAAACTTAAAAGAGACAAGAAGTTGCAGCTAAAGCTTGACACTATAGAAAAACATATTGGTAAGGTTTATGAAAAACAAACCGTAGACAGACAAGAAATGTTAGTATTGAGATGGAAATCAAAGGAATAATGTCTTCATGTTAAGTATCCATAGAATATGAAGAGCATAACAAGAGAATGGTAGTAATTGCTAGTAGTGAAAATCCAATCAAGGCTGGGTTTAAACATGTAGCCAATGAAGCAAACCTAGCAAAGATCGTTCAGATGAGTGTTGTTTTTCATATTATGTCTAGAGGGCATCCTATGAGGGACTTCTCATAATATGGTAATTTATTATCTTTTTTGAAAGTTCCTCACTATCCTATGTCACATTGGTCAACAAACGTTGGATGGGAAATGGAAAACTATCTTTCTGAGGTGGAAAAGCAAAATTTATAGGAGAAAGTAAAACAATCCAGATTCATTTCATTATCCATAGATGAAGTTATTGCAATAGATAACACTGCTTGGGTCTGTATGCATGTGTATATAGTAAAAGAACATGTCCACCAAGCTCATCTACTCTACATTTGTAAAATTAGGGGCAATTCAATAGCATAAAAATTATATTTTGAAGTGAAGAATGCTTTGAATGAAGTTGCTAGTACGAATGATTTGACAAATGGAAAGAAGTTAGTGTGTGTTGGAGTTGATGGAGCTGCAGTAATGCAAGGCCAAACGAATGGTCTCCATGCAAGATTACAAACTAGTATTGCACCTTACATGCTTGGCATACATTGCATGGCCCATTGAATGAATTTAGCATATAAAATTGTAAGCGATTTTCCTACAATGGAAAAAGTTGAAGATCTAGTTAGTGACTTATACTCTTACTTCTATAGAAGTCCTAAACATTTTGCAGAATTTAAGATTTTCTCAGATGGAGTAACACCAGGAAACAAGCTTCTCAAAGATGTTGAGACCAGATGGATCTCTTTGCATGGACTAGTAGAAAGAGTTCTAACAGAATATCAATCTTTGATCGGAGTAATATATGAGCAATGCTTCATAGTAGAGAAAGATCCTGATTTGTTACATAAGTTAAGTGATATAGAGACTCTATTAACTTTAGCCAGTCTTCTCCCCATGTTGGATTTAATGAACAAACTTGTTAAAAAAGCCCAAAATAGGACTATGTATATCCATGAGTACTCAGATTTACATAGAATGACATGCATTTCCCTGGATAATTTATACTTAGATATGATAACACTTGAAAGCCCAAATTTTATAGGTGGAAAATAATTTTAGATTTGAATCATGCTGAGAATTTTTTTACAATTCAATGCAAAAAATGATTTATGTGTGTTTGTGAAAGGATATGAAATACCAATGCACCAATCTAAGACGGGGAAGTGAGGCAAACTACTTCTAGTTAAAAGGATTGATTTTGATAGGTTTGCTAAATCTATTAGTGAGAATTTGAAGTCAATTTCCTACCAACTTTCAAGTGAGATTCGTGAAAGATTCCCTCGAGAAGAAATTCTTGAAGCCATGGGTTGTGTGTTTCCTCATTTTTTTAAAAACATAAGAGATAGACAACTTGATGCTCATATGTTTCATAAAAAAATTGATGAATTGATCAGAGAGTTTTCAAAACATGAAGATTGCAATGGACAACCAATTGATGGAATTATAGATTTAGCTAATCTTAAAAAACAATGTAGACAATTTGCATCATGTATGAAATTGCAGATAAAAAACTTGAAGAATCCATTTGAACCTGGTGCAATAACCAGGCTTTGGAAAAGAATAGAGCAGAGTGAAGTATTGCAAGATTAAATATCAAAATATTTCAAACTTCCTGATTTATGTCAAACAATGATATTGGGGTTGGTGGAAGATGAAAGAGTTTTCAGAGCATTGGGGTTTTTGAAATCAAAGATCAGAAACAAACTGGATAGAAATTTGGAAACTTTCTTGAGGTTGTTTGTAACTCAGTACAATGTTAGAGACTTTTCTTATGATAGGGCATTGGCAATTTGGAATTCCCTATGTGAAAGATGAGGGCTTTTGAACACTAGTTCAAAATATGGTGGTTATGAGACAAATGATGGATCTTGGTCCCAAAATCAGAATGAAGATGAAGAATTTTTTTATTTTGAATACCCAACTCAGAATGAAGAAACCTCTTACTAGTAGTAGTAGTCAATTTCAGGAGCAGGATTGCATGTGGGATATAGAAGAGATAGATTACTCACTGAAACTGAGTGAAGAGTGAAGTGATTTAGAATTAGCATTTGGTTAATAGGTATATATAATTTTTACACTGTATACTTATTAGTGTACTTGTTGGATAAATTGGTGATGGAATTGATTTTGAATATTTATTATTGACAATTTGACTCATATTCAGCTACAAGTAATAAGTATTGTTCATGATTTTTGTTATTTGAATTTTGATTTTTGTAATTTCAATTTTGATTTTTGTAATTTGTAATTTGTAATTTGAATTCATGATTTTTGTAATGTAGAATGTTCAATAAATTTGTAATTTGTAATTTTGAATTCATATAATTATTAATGTCCTTTTTCATCACTCTAAAGTGTAAACGCCTTGGCCCTCAATGCCTCATAGTCATGTAAGCTACAACCATGTTATTTCAAGTTTCAACTTCAAGAATAAGATTCAAAACTTAAGCTGGGCTGGTTGTGAAGTTGTGCAGATAGTTCATCTAACCCTGTCTCAACTTCGCTACATGCAAATTAGAGGCCTTTCGAACCCTTTCAAAGTTAGGGTGATGGACCAACGGTCTTCTTAACATCTCCAATTCTTCATTCTCATATAACCTTGCGAAGTCCCACACAAAGCCTTTCATAACCTCTCAATAGTTTAATCTTGTAACTGATTAACCTTTCTATAGTTATGCCTTTCTGCTAAATGCTTCATCATAGCTTCGTAACCGCCAAGACTAATGGCCAACAAACCCTCGAAAAGCTCCGTAAACCAACTATTCCTGAAAAAGTGTCAAATATTAATCTATCTATTAACACATGTCACAGTCCATTCCTCCATGCTTTCCACGTGGCATGCAACTAACTGTCACTTTCAACACCGTTATGGACTATCACTTTTAATTAACTGTCTCTTTATTTCTAAAGTTACACACACTGTTAGTCAAGAGTCCCTCAAAATTTCAGAACCCATTAGCATCCTAACCACTTAACCATTGAGAAGTTACAAAACAACCCAACATTACTTCAGTTAATTGTCAGTGGTCTCTTAGTAATGTGCAGCCACACATGCTTAAAGGTTCTTTTAAGTGACTTGAAAAAGTAATGATGAAATAGAACCAATTTGAGCCTTTCTAGGGTTTATTAGATTTTTAAAGCATATCTCAACCTAGCACTTAGGGTTTTAACATTTTGATCAAAATTTAGGCCTTGGGGAGTGTTAGCACTTAAACTTTTAGATGATTTTAAATTGATTCAAATACTCCTGAAATCAAAACTCATGTTCAACCCCTATATTTACCTTATAAACAATGCATTAAAGAGCCTTACAATTTAATACATAAAAGAACTAAAGCATCCATATGTGAAGACAACCAGGAATAGCAAAGAAGTTCCAATATTTTTGTATAAATATCAACAGTATTAGTACACTTTAACAGAGACTTGTAAGAAAATAAGATCCTATATTCAGAACTTGTACAAAAAAATTTTTTGTATGAATGATGACCACCAATACAGGCTAACTTACATCACTCTTTGTTTGATACAAGCTCTCCCTAGAATTATGAATCAGGTGCCAGGTGTACTTTACTCCTCTTCCTCTGCCTCTAGCTCCAAGAAAACTGGATTTTTCTTCTTTTGCTTTGTACTTTTATCCCAAGATGCTACATCATCATTAGAGGGCCAACCATCACCCTACAAGTCTTGCAAAGATTTAATCTACAACTCCCACCTGGAGTTAGTGATGCCTTTAATATTTGTAACAAACTTTGTGCAATGATTCTCAACTTTTATCAAGTTGTCTATTATGTTGTTACATCCTTGTAAGTCCAAAGAACTATCACCTCTAAGGAAAGCCTCTAGATTAATTATTATTAGGCCCATACTAGACTTCCACTCATCCACACTAAAAATGCTTCCATCATCACTCTAAACAGAGGGAAAATACTTACTATAATCTTTATGAAACATGGCCATCCTTGCCTTTATCTGGTTTGATTTTCCTTTGAAAAAATTTGAAATAGCACTGACCAACCCTATCTTTTCATACACTTTGGTGACTACTTCAAGGATATCAGGCCTATGTGGCTGCAAGGCATCAAGCTTCTCAAACAACATACTCCTCCCAGACCAGATACTATAAAGTGGCTCTAAAATAGCCAATGACTCATTCACTTTCTCATTTTCCTTATGCAACAGGACAACTAACTGATGGATTGAGTCCATTTTCTCTTTTATTTTGTCCAGTATGTGTTGCACAACATCTGACATGGTCTTCAAGGATACCTCAAGCCTTACCTTTTCTAGATCCTCTGATGTCCTGTCAAGAATTTCTACCTCTAGCTGGGAAGGAGGAGGAGGATTAAGAACTACTTTTGAAGCTTCTTCAAGCTTGATCTTTAAATCACTTAATTCATCCTCCATTTGTTTGATCATCATCAATTTCAAATCCCTGTCTTTAGCGACCTTCATTGAATTCTTGAATAACTTTGTATACCTATCTGACAACTAAGCTATCTTTGCTTCACTGAGGTGGGAAAAGTGTGTTACCGCCTTGGACACCTCAAGATCAGTAGTATTCTGGATAGTCCAGAAAATCTTATCTCCTTCCATCTTATCCTCAATGCTGACCAAGGAAGGCTTCTGAGTCCTAGGAGCAAGTGACCACATTTCAAAAACCTGAGATTTGGGGTCATAGCCACTACCTCATATCATATCACCAATATGCACCTCATATGATAGGCTTCCCTCTGGTTTCTTTCTAATTTGATTAATAATAAAGATAGAGGTGAGATCACATCCAGGAGTCAAGAGCATCCCGCTTGATTTTACCATCTCCTTGGCCTCATCAATAGTGATATTCTCAAGGATAGGGTCATAAGATGTTAGAGCCCTTAAGGTCTCTTCGCTTGGTTCCATACCCTCTAGCAATGCTTGAGTAACTTCTCTTTGTTTCCTCCAAATGAGGAAGCTTTTTAACTCATCACTTTTGACATCTAATCATCACTAAGGAATTCCTCTTGGTATAATTCCCTTTCATCTTTTCCCAACAATAGAGGTAATTCCTAATCTTCCTTGGACATCACCTTCTTACCTTCCCTGATAGCCTTTCTCAATTGGTGATGATAGACCCAGTCACTAGGTACTAGAATAGAGGCCCTATCAACAACTTTGTTTTGCCTCTTCGCTTGGGAAGGTCCACCAATCTCAAGCTTTTGTTTCTTCAATGGTGGCTCTGAGGTATCCTCCACCTCTGGTGGAGCTTGAGTCAAGTCAATAATGGGGGAGTCCCTTGCTTGAGGTGGACTATCACCCTCTTGTGATTCATTAGTGTAATCCTCATACTCTGAGGAAGAATAATTATTTTTCACATCTAGCTTGGCCTCAATCATATCCTTCATTTGGCTAGACAGGGCGCCATGCATTTCTATCATTCTTCCTATCCTTTTTAAATAAGGGAGATCAAGGAAAAACCCATCAAAATAAATATTAGCCTTTTTTAGTTGGGCCTCCAATCTTAGAAAATCAAAATAGTTAGTCCACCTCTGATCTTCATCTTGATCTAAGATGTTCCCGATCACATCCTCCTCATCCAAGCCCTCATGTACTCTAATTATGTCAATGTTAGGAATTAAGGTCATCATTGCAGTATTTATAAAATCTTTAGGATCAACATACCTGCAAGTACCAAAAATCATTTTGAAGTGATTGAGCCACCCACTGAGCTATGGCAATTCTCTCTTCCCAATCAGGAAATTGTCAATTTTGAACTGCGTTGGCATGAATGTACCCTTACTATGAGGTGCCAAGTGTTCTCTACCAGTCCATATCAATTTCCAGATGAATTATAACATGGCAACCCTTAGAGGCACAAATCTTGGAAGGAGATGTGGGGGTTGTGGGCAACCATAAACCCTGATCTCAGTAAATTTTTCTCCAAGGTAGAAATCACCATAATTATGCTTTCCTGACCACTTATCTTTAAACGGCACTGGAATTAAAAGCTTCAAGATCTTAATTGACAATCTTACCACATTTGTCCCCAATAACCCAAGAATTGGATAAACAAAATAGTTTTGAAACACACAAAAGTCACATTCATTAGAGGTGTAATTCCACACTCTAAGCCAGTATTCACTGGATTGGGATGGCCTTCAAATGAGAGTCTCAGCTTCAAAACCCTTGCATCCAAAAAATTAACATTGAAATATAGAATTAAATGCATCAGGAGAGAATAATGCATAAACCTAGTGGGTCTCTTACTTTCTTTAACAACCATCAAACCCTCATGCATCCTATCGATTACATATTGAATGTAATCATAATCAGTATTTGCATGGGAATTTTGGATATCTAGGATAATCATTAAAAGGTTAGCAAGCAACATCTCAGGATCACCATCCATTCCTAGAACCCTACACAATCCATGTCACAAGAATTTTAGGTAAAAATTGAGGTTTTTGAACTTATAATGGGCCTTCATGTTGGCAGGGAGAGGGGCTACATATTTACCCTATTTAGGCATGTGCCTATTGATTTTACTCTTCATAGACCCCACATTACTCATGTATTTTTGTTTTTCTTTCTTCAGGTCAATTTTAGTAGAAGAGGAAGAGAAGAAATCAAAAGCTTTCATAAAAGAACCCCTATCTAAAGTTACCAGGGTAGACTGTGTTGGAAATATTCAGGAATTAACCGAGTTACTGAGAGGGGAGGGGTGAATCAGTAACTCCAAATTTTCTTTCAATTTAACATGTAATTTACTTTTAACCTTTGCATACAGAAAGCATAAAACTTAAAAGCATTCACAATAATGACACATAGATTTGGTTACCCAGAAACCTTCCAAAAAGAAAGTAAAACTGGGGTGGGGATGAAACCCACAAAGCTTCATTACTGCAGATTAAAGTTGGCCAGTTAAGGCTTACAATTTGATCACTTCTGATGATCTTCCCTATTAGGAGCAATAAGGATTGCTAAATCCACCCTGTTAAAGGATTTACAAACATACAATGAAGTATGCACTCGGTAAAGAGATTTTACAAAAGACTATTAAGTCTACCCGGTTAAAGGATTTAGTACTGATTCACCTGTTAGGATGAAACAGTAGATCTCTTGCTTTGCAACTGGATTGCTGATTGAGATTCGCTGATGTACTGATCACCTTCTGTGATGAATTTGTCTTTGCTGTTCCTTATACTGCTGAAGCCCTTTGTGATTCGCTTATCTCTGCCTTTCTTTCTTTTTCACATATATGCTTCTTACATTTTTTTTGACATTTTTACAACATTGTTTATATACAAGTCTTAAATAATTAATTACAATTACAATTACAAAGTTGGCTTGACAAATAAACATAAGTGCTACTAAGTCGGCCCAAGTATGGTTACACGGTTCCTGCAAACTAACTCGGTGACTTTCTGATACTCGGTGTCCACTGCATTACTCGGCATCGTCATGCACTCGGTAGAAGTGAAGGCACGGTTCATACTGATCACTCGATAGGTTTTGAACTCCATAAATATTGGTGACTCGGTAGACATGATGTTACTCGGTTTACACTGTCCTGTTCAGTTTGTACTAACTTGCTCGGTTTGCACTGTCTGCTCGGTTTGCACTGTCTGCTCGGTTTGCACTATCTGCTCGGTTTGCACTGCCTACTCAGTTTGCACTATCTATTCGGTTTGCACTGTCTACTCGGTTTGCACTGTCTGCTCGGTTTGCACTGTCTGCTCGGTTTGCACTCAGAATGCAAATAAGTGTTGTCACTAGTGGCAATTCTGCTTAATGCCAACAATCTCCCCCTTTGGCATTAGTGACAAAAACACTTATTGGCCAAAACTTATATACATGAATCATGCTAAGTTTTATTTTGATTTTTCAAAATTTGTCTTTGTTATAGAGCTTTATACATTGTCTCCCCCTTTCAATGTGCTAACTATTTCTATACAAATCTTCTTCTATACATATATCTCCCTCTATACATATGTCCCCCTTTTTGACGATAATGCCAAAGGTGTATATACAAGTTATTTACAGAGAGAATCCAAAATTTGATAGAAAATCAGAATGTACCTTCATTATTAGTGCCAGGGTTCTGTCCCAACTTTCTTGCAGAATCTTACATGTTTGGATTGCAATTTGGACTTCTGCAGAGAGTTCAATCATGTGATCTGCTATAGAGAACTAATTGTCATGAATCAATGTTTTGGAATGTTCAATGTGCTTATACATTGTATTCATGATGGGAAGGATCATGTGTTGGATGTCTAGCAGTGTGGACCGGATCCTTGTGTCTTCTTTCAGTAGATCAGATTGCATGTTTGATAGGTGTGAGATTTTCATGTGATGAGCAGAGCTTGAACTTGGTTCAAGTTGTAGCTTCTGTATGCTAATCTTCATATCCTCATCCATTTTGTTCATTTTATCCTTAACATCCTTTGTGAACTCGGCAATATTGCACAATCTGGCCAAAAGAGAGGTAGCATTCGAATAGATAGATTCAATGTTTGACAAAACTGAAGACAATTCTACTTGGTTAATAGCTATGTGCTGAGCAATGTGCTCAAGAAATTTATTGTTGAATCTCTTCTCAGCTCTTTCAACTAACTTTTCTGTCCCAGATGAATCCTCATTGTATTTATTAACTGCTTCTGCTAATTGTAGCAAAACATGTTGGGAGGAGTCTACTTTAATACCTAATGCATCAAACAAAATGTCCTTAGCATCCTTGATGATTTGATATTCCTTGTCTCTCTCCTCTTTAAGCTTCTTTTGTTTTGCTTTCCTTTGGAGGATCTCACCTATATTTTGCATTTGGTCCGCTGATAGATTTGCAAAATCCAATGTTGGAATCTCTATCTCTTCATCTAAGTCTATATCCTCTACTACATTCTTACCCAAAAATTTTATACTCATTAGAGCCTTAGGCTTATCTGTACTTAATGCCTTGGTAGTAGTGACAGTAGATATAGTAGGGCTAGCTATAGAGATTGGTATACTTTCTACTAGAGAACTTAAAATATTTACACTTGAAGATTCAAAAACTGGAAAACTTACTGCTGGAAAACTTGATGATGCGGGAGACTGCAACTCGGTAGAAGAAATGATAGTTGCTTCTGTTGTTGCAAAAGATGATTGGACAAATGTTGAATTTGTCACAACCATGCTTGAAGGTGTCTCCGGGCTGGATGTAGAAACTTTTACTGGAGAGGTAGGAAGGGATGCAATGACTTCTGCTGCTATCCTCACAGTATCATCTACCTCAGTGTCTTCTTCTTGTTCATCACTGTCATCTTCAATATCTTTTATTATTACTATTTCAATACTCGGTTGGTGAAGGTGGTATATGTTCTTCCATGTGGCATTTGCAGCCTTCACAACTGATTCAATATTGTTGATCAGAATCAAACAAGTATTGAACTTTAATGTCATCTTACTTTCATTTTCTTTTAATGCCTTCTTTACTTCATCATTTTTCAAGCTCGGCATTAACTGTCTCAGGGTTTGATCAAATATGTCTATCATAGTTTTCTTTGCATTGCTCCATCTCATTTTTATTGGATTTAATAAGATAGCTGGAACCTGTGGGGCTATGTCATCAAGAGAGTATTTCCACTGTCCCATCTTTTCAATAACAGCATCTTCTATTTCCTTCTGTTCTGTTTCCGATCTGGTTTCATATTTAAAAGATTTTATGTTACTTACTCCAGATCTTGATCCGTCTCTAAAGAGTTTGATCTTTTCTTGAAATTTTAGAGGAGGCCTTTTGAATACTATGTCTTTATCTGCCTTGTCTACCTTGTCTGCCTTGCCTCTTGCATTTCTCCTTGTAAATACAGTAGTGGGAGGCTTAGGTGCCTTAGTGATGAATACCTTTCCTTTCTTCTTTGCAGGTTCTGGTTCCTCTATTTTCTCATCCTTTTCCTCTTCTTCTTCATCTTTTTCTTCGTTGTCCTCGGTTATCATTTGCATTTTGGCTATCCTCTTCTTTCCTTTGTTTACTGCCTGTGGAAGCTTTATCCTTAGTTCAATTCTCACCTTAGCTTCATCATATGTTCCAAAATATGGAGCTTTGGGATTGACAGGCTGATTAAGAAGAGCTTCAATGATATTCTTGGTTTCATCAATATTTACCTCATAAGGAAGAGGTTTTACATATACAGTCCTCGGTTTAGCTTCTTGAATATATACATTATCACAATCCACCATAAAAAAAATGTCATCTTTGTAATCTTCCACCAACTTCTGTGGAATCCGGAATCTGTCATTCATTTTCTCTTTGAAAGACTCAAAATAATTATCCATGATGCTTTCAAAATTTTCACCCATTTCTAAGATGTATTCATTTATTTCATAAAGTGCTGGCACATCTTTTCTCCATACAACTTTTCCTTTAGAAGGGAAGAATTTCTGAACATAGAACAATAAACAGACCAATAAGGATCCAAACTTACATGGATTGTTTTTGGAAGTTTGAATGCTTTCCATGTTTTTGTTAAACTGCTTTAACAATAAGTCTGCTAGGTCAAATGTTAAGTTATTCTTGACCACTTTGTATGCTAGGTCGATAGCTTCACAGGAGACACTATTCTGTCGACTAGAACTGTAAATCTTATGGGCAATAATGTGTGTACCAAACTTCAGTTCAGCATCGGTAATGCTGCTAACTTTCATGCCTCTACCGTCCCACTCGGCTAGGGTTTTCTTCTCTAGTTCCGTCCGACCTAGGGTTTTGGTAGTTTTTGCTTTGTTCAACATGGGAAGACCGGTGATTTGATGAATCATCTTCTTTGTGATCTCTATGGGTTGCTCAAGCCAAATCTTGCCATCATGTACATGACTGAGAATGTATCTAACCCATTTATCTCAAAAGTTTTGAGGTAGATGTGCAATGTGAACTAAACCTTTATCTTCCTGATGTTTGTGCTCGGGTTTTAGAATACCATCCACACACAGTTCTTCACGCACAGTATCTAATTCTAGGTTCCCCATTTCATGAATTGAATAGTTGAAATGATTGCGGATATTGTTAATAAGTAGTACCTTAGGAGGAATCTGAGATTGAGCTCCGTTCGGATCTAGGGCTGCTGCAATTGCGGGCACGATCTTGAAATCTGATGCTTTCCATTCCCCTTGGACTAACATATCAGATCCTTTCTTCACTGAAGTGCTAGATGATGCCATGGTAGCTCACAGAAAATTCCTTTCGCAAAAGTATTGAATCGCTGGGTTGCTCTTGAAATTGTCTGCTCTCAAAGTGCTAAAGGTTCGCGGTGAAGAATGAGTTTGATTACTTGCTTTTTGTTTACAACTTTGTCATTAATGCTCAGTACAAATTAGGGTATGAATTTTGACAGACTGTCACCCACTAAGAATTAATTGCTCGGTAAAGACTTCGCAACTCGGTGAACTCGAGAATTCATATTGCTCCGACCTCGCTTGGTAAAGATGGGTACTGACCTTGCTCGGTAAAGACTGATATCGACCTCCCTGTGATCTTACTGCATCTTGTATGCTGATTTAGATCTTTCTTTTAATTCGGTTCTGGAACTACTTGAGATTGGTCTATGAGAGTACAGTTCCAGTGCTTTCTTGGAAATTTAGTTTGAGTCGGTAGAGCCATCCATTCCATTACTTGGACTGGATTTCTCGGTAGATTTAGGAATCCATTTTTGTCTCACCTGTTTCCTGACCTTAGTTGCTTCATTCTTCTTTCCATCTTCAACTTCACTAGCATTCATGCAGTTTCTGGCTATGTGACCGAGTTTAGTGCATTTGAAGCATCTTATGGTAGTATCTCTTTTCCTTAGATGATGTTTTATGCAATTCATGCCAATGTGTCCATATTCTCCATAGTAATGACATCTACACCAGGTGTTGTAGTCCCATCCAAACATTGCTTTCATAATTTGTTCTGCTGGATTAAAACTCGGATGCCTTGTGACCTTGTTTGTTGCACTTGTGACAATTACCTCTGAATCTTGGTTTTTCCCTGCATTCATTTGCTTTGTGACCAGGTTGATTGCAGCTGTAACATTTTCCATTGAATTCTGCTTTTTCATTGTTCCAACATTTATTTGAAGTATGTCCTATTTTACCACAATGATTACAAGTAGGTTTTTGATTTCTTTGAGTACCTTTCTTAGAGGATTCGCCTTCTCCTTTGTATCCAAGTCCTGCTTTTCCTTTTTGCCTATGAAGATTTCGCTCATACAGCTGATTCAAGTCTTCTTGACTTTTTAGCATTCCTTCATTGATTTGTTTTTCAGCGTTTAGGTCATCCACCAATCTTAGATTGATTTCCTTTTCAGATCTTAGTTGTTCTCTTGTGTTTTCTATTTCTGATCTTAGATTCAAAATTTCCTCATTTGTATGAGAGATCTGATCAATTAGGTTTTCTAGCTGAAGGGTTTTATTTTGGACTTCAATGTTCCTTCCATCTAATTCATCTTTCAACTTGTTTCTTTGTTCCAAGATCTCACAGAATCTTGTAGAGTGTAGCTCTTGTTCTCTTTTTAATTTTCTCACTTCTTCCTGCAGAGACCCATTCTTTTCTAGGAGTTCTTTGACAGCATTGTTTGCTTCATCTGAGTTATTTGAGGGAAAAAGATCTTCAATCTTTTCTTCAATGTAATTCTGATCATTCATCTGATTTGCAAGTTCCTTTCTTCTTCTTAGGGATTGGGAAAGATGTTCTTTTGCTTCTTTGAGTTTAGCTATGGCCATTTCTAGATCTAGCTTTTCATTTTCAATTACCTTGTTCAGTTTGAATACCTCCATTTTCCTGGATCTTTGCTCAAGCTAGTTAAGCTTTGTCTTGAGAACCAATGCTGCTCTGATACCAATTGTTGGAAATATTCAGGAATTAACCGAGTTACTGAGAGGGGAGGGGTGAATCAGTAACTCCAAATTTTCTTTCAATTTAACATGTAATTTACTTTTAACCTTTGCATACAGAAAGCATGAAACTTAAAAGCATTCACAATAATGACACATAGATTTGGTTATCTAGAAACCTTCCAAAAAGAAAGTAAAACTGGGGTGGGGATGAAACCCACAAAGCTTTAATACTGCAAAATAAAGTTGGCCGGTTAAGGCTTACAATTTGATCACTTCTGATGATCTGCCCTGTTAGGAGCAATAAGGATTGCTAAATCCACCCTGTTAAAGGATTTACAAACATACAATGAAGTATGCACTCGGTAAAGAGATTTTACAAAAAACTGTTAAGTCTACCCGATTAAAGGATTTAGTACTGATTCACCTGTTAAGATGAAACAGTAGATCCCTTGCTTTGCAACTGGATTGCTGATTGAGATTCGCTGATGTACTGATCACCTTCTGTGATGAATTTGTCTTTGCTGTTCCTTATACTGCTGAAGCCCTTTGTGATTCGCTTATCTCTGCCTTTCTTTCTTTTTCACATATATGCTTCTTACATTTTTTTTGACATTTTTACAACATTGTTTATATACAAGTCTTAAATAATTAATTACAATTACAATTACAAAGTCGGCTTGACAAATAAAAATAAGTGCTACTAAGTCGGCCCAAGTATGGTTACACGGTTCTTGCAAACTAACTCGGTGACTTTCTGATACTCGGCATCCACTGCATTACTCGGCATCGTCATGCACTCGGTAGAAGTGAAGGCACGGTTCATACTGATCACTCGGTAGGTTTTGAACTCCGTAAATACTGGTGACTCGGTAGACATGATGTTACTCGGTTTACACTGTCCTGTTTGGTTTGTACTAACTTGCTCAGTTTGCACTGTCTGCTCGGTTTGCACTGTCTACTCGGTTTGCACTGTCTGCTCAGTTTGCATTGTCTGCTCAGTTTGCACTGTCTGCTCGGTTTGTACTGTCTGCTCGGTTTGCACTGTCTTCTCGATTTGCACTGTCTACTCGGTTTGCACTCAGAATGCAAATAAGTGTTGTCACTAGTGGCAATTCTGCTTAATGCCAACAGACTGGTCCTCTTTTCTAATCATTTTTGAGATAGGGTCATACAATCTAGCTAGCTCAATGACAAGGTCAACATCAAGAAAAACATCAGGGACAATTAACTTATCTATTCCTAAGGCCCAGACATTACAAATTGGTATAGCCTTACTCCTATTGTTATAAAAGTAGGTAAAAATGGTGTAACCTAATCCTAAGGGAGTGATAGGGTCTCTGCAATTCTCCATTAGATCTTCAAAGGCCTCATCAGACACCTTCTTGTTTTGGTTGGACCCTAGAAGCAGTCTCATAAAATCATCCGAGTAATTGGGTTTCCCCTTCTCCTCACCACTGTGTTCCTTAGCTTGTCCACTAGTTGACGCCACACTTTCATTTGGTTGACTCATCTTGAAAGTATTAATATCTCTTAACTCTGCAAAATTCTACTCACTTCACACTTTTCACTACTTCTTTTCTGAAGAGTCTTGAGAAAGCTTCGAACACAAAAAATAATGTGGCTCTGCCTATTTCTCATTGAGAATTGAATGCGTGATGTTACAAACCCATCTTCATGCACTTCTGCATTCAATTTTGCATATTGCTAAAGTTCAAATCAAGGCTAGCCATGGTGTGGATGTTGACAGTCTAATTTAAAAAAATAAAAAATAAAGCACAAAAGCAATGTTTATGGTTTTTAGCTTTAAAACCCTCATTAACTGACAGAAACCCTCATTCAAATATGATTGGATGGCATTTTACTTTCTTGAACCTATGCATTTGGAACCTTTACCATAGTCAAATTTAAAGATTCAATGAACATTATAATCCCTTAATCTCAGTATGCCTTTCTTAACTCATGATTTGTCACGAGACTCAACAAACAAGGTGATCTCGCAGTCTCTGATTAAAATACTTAACCCTAGGTTTATTACAAGATTGGAATTTGGGCGACCAAAGGTATTCACCAATTCGCTAAATGATTTCCTTAACTTGAGTTATATTCAGAGATTAAGCACCAGCCGTAGATCTTGGGAGTAATCAAAGGTTTTCATTGAGTCGCCAAAACTTTTAAACCTTTATCATATAATCATGAGAATCAGCGAACACTGTATTCGCTGAATCTCCCAAAGTTTGAAATTAATTATATCATTCTGAGATCAAGTGACTAAAGGAAACACACCTCTATTATTGCTTTGTTTTCCGAATCACAGAATGACTTAGGGCTTTACTAACTGACCATGAGATTGCGCAAACACTTAATTTGCTGAGTCGCTAGATGATTTGGAACTTCACCAACTTTCCTTGAGATCTAGTGAATGAAGAAAATTTATCCTTCACCAAAATAATTTATCAAAGCTACCAAATTTAGTGAACATGAGATTAAGACTCAGTCATTGAATCATCAAATAACTTGTTGTAGGGCCCATTCAATGTGAGATTAAGACATCATCGTTGATCCTAGAGATGATCAATGGTCCTCGCTGAGTCGCCAAAAGACATAGAACATGACTGCCCAATTTAGAGAATAAGAGATAACTACCACGCCCATTCATTGAATGTTAAGAGAATACCGGCAGGGATTACGAGATTAGGAGACCATACAGTCACCAAATCACTAAAAGAAGACTAACCATGACTTAGATTGGGAGATTCAATGACCAAAGGAAATTTAACAAGGATTAACAATGTAGTTGCTAGTTCGCTAAAAGACTTAGTGACATGAAAATTATTGCATGATTCAATGAACATCAAGGAAAAGAATGACCATGTGCAGAATCTTAAAACATAAGTGGCTGAAAAGTAATGTGAAAACATAAAAACTAGGGCACACTTAGGACAAACTTGAGAATTACTTCCTTCCATGGGAAAAAAGACTCAAGGCAAGGGTTTATCAAACATAAATGCGACTAATTTTGAGGACATTTAAACCCTAGACCAGACAAAAACAATTGTAGGGACAAAAATCAATGACCTAAAGCAAAAATCTCAAAAAACCTAAAAATATACCCAATAGTGAGGACTGAGGAAAATTGCAAGAAATTCTCAAAGCAATTGTGAAAACTGAAAATACTACCAACATAGTCAAAGCTTCCTAATTTCTTAAAAATTTTCATTTGTCAATTTATTATAATTTATTTGTCATAGTTCATACTCATTAGTCAATTTATTATTTGTCAATTTGCTAATTTCCTAATACTAAGCTTTTACTTAATTAGAATTGACATTCTTGACTTGAGCCAATGAGCTCTTTACAAAATTACACAGGCACAATGAGAGAAAAATTGAAAATTACAAAATATATACTAAAACTTCCTTGAAATTTATACATCAATGTCAATGATCAATGATAAGAAAATAAAAACTAACATTGGCATTTGGCAAATTAAACAAATTTGGAAGTAGTTATTAGAGTCACAGCTGGCAGCTTGGATTCTTCAGAATTAGTCTTGATTAGCACCAAAGGTGTATCCACAGCAAGTGAACTACAAATATAAGATACCCTATTTGAATTAACTAACCTCCCTCTATTGGCTCTTCATCTAATACCAGAACTATCTCAACTACTTCCATCATCCATGTCAATATGGCAAGACCAAGGCTTGAATCTCTGCAATGTTTTCCCACACCACAATGTCCCTCTTTGATGGCCAAGTTACCTCTCTAACTATCTCCAAGTCTTCAAGGCATTTTTTCCACTTGGCATCCGTTATGGCTTGAGATTTAGCAATAAAATTATTCATGTCAATCTCCTGCTTGTACAATTCATCCACAACTTCATAAAAATTTGAAATGTCATCATCACCAACAAAATAAGAAGTCACCTTGCTACATTCCAAAATTTGGTTGAAAGAATCAACCCACTCCTGCCATTCCTTCAAGTGTCCCTCTTTGTCCACAATAGCAGGGATATATCCTTCAGACTCTTCAACAAAAACCTTAAGCTTTGTCTGAACATTTTGTAACTTGCCAATGAAAAATGCATACAAATCCTTTACTAATAACACCATTTCCTTAACATCAATTATTTTGTCAGGTAACCCATTTTTCTTCCCATTAGTAAAACTAACCTATCAAAGAATTGCAAGAATGGGCCCCAAGTATTAAATAATGGGGTTAGTACAGACAAGTCATTAGAACATTGATATTCTATCCCTTGCAAACAAATGAAAGTACTATGAAGGATTTGAGACTTCCCTTTTAAAATATTTACTTTGTGCAATAGAACCTTCTTCAAAGTCTCCTTTTCAGCAATTCTAGTATCAACAGGCTCAAGTTGATCAACGTCCATTATTATCTTTTTTGTTGCAAGTTCTGGAGCTAAGCCCCCCTCATGCTCAGCTTGGACCCCTACATCACTGACCTCTATAACTACCCTGGACTGATTTTTTAGAGTATTTATTTCATCTTTTAGCTCCTTCACAGTCTTATCTAGGAAAAAATTCTTCTTCAGTTCCTCTTCAAACTTTTTTTGACTTGCCACATAATCTTTGAATGTCCTTGCTAGCCTATTCTCCAAGTCCTCAACCACTGTTTTATTCATGGAGGATACATGATGCAGGAGATTTTCTATCTCTGATCCTATAGTGTCCTACAACCTCCATATTAATTGGCTACCCTGTGTTGTGTCTTGGATGTCAACCAATCTGTGCTTACTAGATTTTGGGGCCACACACCATACTGCTAGTGTCTTAGTGTCCATATTGAATCCAGAACCCCTCTATAGTCCATCAGGGCCAAAAGCTTCATAAGCTACAACTTTATCTTGCCTCTTGATTTGGTCAATTAGGAATGAGGACTCCAAGTCCCATCTAGGGATCAGAAACATGCCACTTCTCTTTACAAGATCTCTTGCCTCCTCCATAGTTAATGTTTCACTATTGGGATCATAGGCCTATAATTTTTCAATCATTTCAATAGTTTTTTCCTGTGATTCCCTTGGTTTCAAAGATAGTGTTAATTCATTCTTCTTAACTCTAAAGAGAAAACTTTTAAACTCATTGAAGACTTGATGAATTCATCATCATCTATAAACTCTTTAGCTTGGATGACCCTGTCATCCACTCTAGTTGCAGCCAATTCTAACTCATCTAGGGCCTTTTGTCCCTCATCTACCATTGATTTCAAATTTTTTTGTCTTAAGTCAACAAAGTAATGTCCATTACCTGGTAGGATTTGTATTGCCTTTTGCCTTGCCTCTTGTGGTACATTCATCAACTTTTGTTTCTTTGATGGCCCCTGCTCAGATGTGGATGGCTCAACTTGTTTTGTTTCTACCATAAACACCACATCAGGTTCAACTTCCTCAGGGTTTATTTTGTCCTCCTTCTCCTTAGGGATTTCTGGCAATTTAGACATAATATCTTCATAATTCTCTATACACTTGTTAATTTTTGGGATGTATTGGAGATCGGGAAAGAAAATGGGGAAGGTAGGCTCTTCCTTTTTCAATTGTTCCTCTACCCTTACAATATTATTACATTTACAGGTTCTCTCTTCACAGATATATTTACTAAAAAAAATTCTAATAACATCCTCATCTACCATAGGCTGATTTACAGCCAAATTGTGATTCCTCATTTCTCTCAATGCCACTCTAACAAAGTCTTCAGGGTCATACATCCTTTCTTTACCAGAGGGAAATCTGAATTGTCTCAGGAATTCATGGATTTAGCCCACAACATCTTTACCTATAGAGAAATCCCCTATTTGGAACCTCCTTTCCAGAAAGGTTCCCTTATGTCTTTTAGGGCCTAAACCATCTCTATCCATCATGATAAGTTGCCACATGAATTATACTATTGCCAATCTTTCTGGGACAAATTTTGGCAGTATGTGTGGAGGTTGAGGGAAAGAATACACTCTTATAATAGTAAAATTATAAAAAAGTAAAAAATAAAAAAAATATCACCCCAATTTTGCTTAATGTCATTGTCAATTTGAAATGCTAAGGATCTAAGAAATTTTCTAACAAGTAAAGGAAATCTATCCCTCACAATACCTAACATGTTCATTACTGGATCCATGAAATCACTATAAAAAGCAATGGAATTAGAGAAATGGTAAGCTCTATGCCATAACCTGGTCTACAACTGAACCAAAAAAGTTCCTCCTACATTCTCAGTCTCATCGATGAACCCTAGGTTGATGTAGCCAATATTGCAATAGAGGACTAGATGCATCAGCATGGAGTAGTGATTGAACTTGAAGCTTTTCAAATCAGTCTTTGCATTCAACAACTTAGTGTGCATTTCATTGATTATGTGCCCCACATAATCAAACTCCTTGTTGGTGTATAGGTCCTGAACATCTATAGCCATGACAAAAATGTCAGGAGTTACTACCAAACCTCCATCTAGTCTGATAACTTTGTGTAGACCGTAGATGGTATTTTGGAAATAGGGAAAGAAGAGCTCAATATCAAATGAATCTACAGCCTTCTTCGGTAACAACCCTACCTCTTTATTTTCTCTAGGAATATGCCTCCTCATAACCTTTCCATGGTAGTAACTTTTCTATCTATTAAACAGGGCCTCCTCTGCTGCTAGGTCAATATCCACGCTCATAGGTCCCTGAAGGTTGAAAGCTTCAGTAAAAGTCGCTCTATCTAACATGCAGAGTATAGAATTGTCATGCTTACATGGAAAGCTTGTGTCACTGGATTTTATGCTTGAATTAGTGCTTTCATGAGGTCTACATACAAAAATACCTCAGGTACTACCAACTTTCCCAAGTTCTTGTCCCATGGGTTTGAAACATGAGGATCTATAATTCTATTGTTATAGAAAAACATGAGCTCATACCCAGTTGTGTTTGGGCAGTCAACATCCCTGCAGAATGCATAAGGGTCCCTTCATTCACAAGAATTAGCTGATTGCAAATTTGAGGATCTAGGGAATAGTTTCATCCATTCTTGAGCATATATGGTTGGCCTCTTTGTTCTTGAATGCACAACGACACTCTTTTCTAGTACAACATCAAGAGATCCTTGATCTGCCATTCTTCTAAGTATACTAAACTCTAAGCAGTAAGCTCCTTTTCTGTCTGGACTCTGCACTTAAAGCCAAAGGTTTCAACTCTCTGGTTGGCTACTCCATAAATTATGAATGCTCTGTGAAGTCACTGAAGTGTGAACTATATTTAATAACTAACAAGTAATAAGAAACTCATAAGTACAACAAGGCTACAAGCCACCAGGCCACCTACTCTATTAAAAATTAAAATCTCATCAAGCACACACGCATGAAATTAGTAATTACCTTTTTCAAAAAAGTGTTGTTAATGGTACATCAAACCCTAGATCCCAATCTCAATTTTGCTAAATTGCTACTTGCAAATTAGGGGCCTTCGCCCTTGGCTGTTTCAATTTGAAATTCAAAAACTTTGAGAATTGCAAAGTCACACAACACCTTTTGAAACTTCAGGACTATTAAACTGACCAAAAAAATGAAACCTTGAGATGTTATGACGCAGCCTAGCATGCCACATGACACTTGTACTTCTCACTTTTCAACACCTTACAAAGTTACGCATGAAGTTAGTTAAGACTTCGGAACCCCTAACCATTATAAGAAATTAACCATTGAGAAGTTATGTAACAGCTAGGCGTAACTGTGGAACCCCTATCCATCATAATAAATTAACCATTGAGAAGTTACGAAACAGCCAGCCGTAACTTTAGAACAGATCACCATCATATTAAATTAAATGTTGAGAAGTTACAAAACAACCAGGTGTAACTTCGGAGTTTGGAGTGGGTTCCAATTTATTTAGTATTTTGATTTAGCATTCTGATTTAGTAATTACAATTTATATATTTTTCAATTTATAAATAATAAAACTATTGTTCAATTTCATGATTCATGTAACATGTTATTGTATTAGAATTTACAGTATTGACTATTAAAATTTAAAGTATTAGCAAATAACATATATTACGTAAAACTAAAAACATTAACACTATTTTAAAAAGAGCCTTTTGAGTCTCTGACTTCTCAATGTTTCATTTGTATAGAGTATTACAAATTTACAGACTACAGTATTACTAGGAAATTGAAAAATTGGTATACAATATATTATATACAATGTACATAATACTGGTAAGTGGTAACTTAAACCAAATCACTGATTCACAATTTCACTGAATGGTTGTGGTTTCCCCAGAAGGAGAAGTGACAAGCTTCCAACCATTTCCAAAACCAAAATGAAAAGTACATTTGATTATTTCAAATTCGTATTTACAAGTAAGTTAGTAACAATTTTTTTTGTAATATCCACAAAGAAAAAAATATTAGTCGATGTGCAGACCAACAAATAAGGGGATCATCTGATTCATCTCCTCCTGGAATGCCTCCTGTTCAAAGCCATGATTGTAAAAAATGGCACGCATCTATGCCTTGTCATGTTCTACTTCAAGTTTGAACATGTCACTCTGGTAACCAGCATAACTGGTAGCATGATCCCATGCTGCAGACATTAGATGACTGAGGAAATCCTATTGAATCTCCTCCTCCATATCCAAATTTGGTTGGATAATAGGTTCTGGGTTCTCATTTGATGATCCCTCAACTACTAGAAGACCCATTCTATGAAAGCACCCAAAAAATACAAATAATCACCAACTTGTCATCCAAATTTAGAAATTTAGAAAGCATCCATGCTCTGCAATTCCACTACCGATGAGTATATAAAGAAAATAATCACCAACTTTCCAGCCGTAATAAATTTTGAAGGAATGCTTCACGTAAGGTGGCTAGCCTAGGAAAAGGAAATTAAAGAATATCGGTAAAGAAAAATTGTAGACATTGTAATATTGTATGATTATCCTGCATAATTTGGCTCTGAAGTTGAAAAGAAGAATAATGAATGTTGATGAATCACAGCTCATATCTCGTAAAATTATCTTTTTTAATGTCTAATCAAAATCTTGGCCTGGATTATGTACCACTCAAGTTATGTAAACTTCCAGCATTACCTCAGAACCACCATATCCTAGCTGCGATTTTAAATTTTGAACTGACAACTTGGCAACCGCATAAAATTATGAAGCAATGTTTTGCGTAATGTGACTTGGAAATGAAAAGAAAGATAATCAATATTTACTATTCATAGCTGAGATCTTGTACAAATTAACCTTTTTTAACATCTAATCAAAATCTTGTTGTCGTTAAGTCTCATTAATTGTACTTCAGTGTTCAATGTCACTGTAACTTCGTGGCTAAGTTACGCAGACTACCAACGTGGCCTCGAAACACCCATATCTTACCTGCAATCATAACTTCTGAAGTCACGCACATTGTCAACCTGTCCTTTGCGTATCTTTGTGGCCTTCAAATGCAAACTGTTAGCATAACCGCCGAAGTCATGCATGTCATCAACCTAACCATTACGTATCTTTGTAACTGTCAGCATCGACCCTCCTTTTAGTAACTGAAACTATGCACACTGTCACCAGTCACTACAAACTATGTCGAAGCTATGCAAGTTCCATATTGTCAACCAAAAACATACTTGAACTTTGTGTATCTTTGTGGCCTACAACTCTAAACCGCCAAAATAACAGCTGAAGTCATGCACACCATAAACATGACCATTGTGTATCTTCGTAACCGTTAGCCATTGACCCTCCTTTTAGCCTGTCGAATCTACGCAAAATGTCCTCACAAACTGGTCATTGACTAATCAGTAAATGACACGTAGCACCCAACTTGACACCTAGTCCTATCACTATGCAGGGATTTTTTTAGTGGTGAATATTTGCCAATTGGCGAATATGTCATGATCAGGTGATAGAAATTGGCGAATAAAACAATCAAATATAGGTCGGATCATTCGCCTAGATTTTATAAAATGGTCATATAGTGGTCGGAATGTTCACCACTATTATTCGGTAATTTCAGTTTGGTAGTTGGGTTCTTCACCCATATTTCTCTTTATTGTTTACTCTTATTTGGCATGGATTAAATTGAGTGTCTCTTTCAAGGATCATCATTCACCAAATTCCCATTTTCCTATGTGAAATTTTTATGTCCTAGGACCCAATTCACCATGCATCACACGCAATGGGGTCCCAAGTTCCCGCCCTATTCGCCCACTTGATTACTTGAAATTACGTGGGGTTTGCCAAATATTAGTTCTTATCATATGTAATGGTCAGCCCATTCGCCAAAATGGATGATGCCAATTATGAGGCAAAATCTGATGGCTGATATGAAAACGGTTTATTTGTAGTTGTCTATTTAAGATATATGAGTTTCATTATTGAAACATGCCAGAAAGAGGGAGCCTTCGAGAGATTTTAATTTAGTACTTAGTAGCATAATAATTCAATTGATTCTCAGCTTAGAGCTCACAATTGTGATCGGTAGCGAACCAGAACGACTATGACTATGAGTTCGTAGTATTTTATTGCAGCCTTAATTTGATGGAGATGTCACAGCCAAATTTAAATAGGAAGAGGACTAGTGAAGGTGGAGATGTCCAAGAGAGACCAACGAAATGCAAAAATATATCTTCATACTTTGGCGGGGGTAGATGCAACAGTGTTGGTCAAAGTGAGGAAGGTACATCATCAGAGGAACCTGTACAATCTCAACCTACACAGGAGTTTATTCAACAAATTGGGGAGCCTAATAAATCTGGTGACGAAGTTGCAGAACCTGATATCTCTAATGAAGATGACATTGATGAAGAATATCCAATAAATAACCAGTACCAGGATGAATCAATCGACTTCGGTGATGATGATGGTGCAATTAATAGTAACACTAAAGGGAGAGGAAAATCGAAAGAAAAAACTGATCATCAATGGGAGATGGCTAGGAGATTTAAATTTGATTGGGTAGCAAAGTATCCATTCATTGAGCCCATGGAAAATCCAATTGTAGGTGAGCTGCCAAAAGAATGCAGATGTACAATTTGTAGTTCGAAGTATAAAAAGGAAAAGCGGTTGCAGCTTAAACTAGACACCATAGAGAAACATGTTGGTAAGATTTACGAAACCTCAACTATAGATGGAAGGGAAATAAAAGTGGTAAGATATAAAACAAAGGAGCAATGTCAACATAAAAGGAATGCTGAGGAATATTATTTGTTTCAAAAATTTAAGACGAAGCCTGGTGAAGTTCAAGGTTCTATTAATGCTATTTTTGCAAAAGCAAGTGAAGTAGAAGAACGCGAAAAAGCTGTTTAATTAAGTAATGTTTTCCATATTTTGAGCAGAGGGCATCCAATGACAGACTATCATTGAATCTAACAACTAAATTAAAATGGTCAAATCAGGTACTGATATATTTTTGCCTCAGAAGTTGATAGAACGAATCCTTGTGGTGATAAGTCGAGTGTCTTCTCTCATAGCGCATAACGCGTGTAGGAGTTGAGAACATTAAATGAGGAGTTGGATTAGGACAAGAGGAGCAGATACCTATTGTACATCAAAGAGTGATGGTGTCCGGACATGAGTTATCTTCTAGCATCAAAAACATTGGTTGTTTTCAGTCGTTCACCTCTGTGCAGTTAAACGTCTAATACCAGCATCTCCTATGTGCACTGTTGCAATTGTGTGGGACCCAATTCTTTATCATGTTAGTCGTCGCTAGGTCAAGGAATGGAGAAAGTCTAATCAATGAATGGGGGCTTGCCTTTATTGCTAAAATAGAATGGTGGGTCCTGGTGTCCGGATGAGTCAGAAGGTCTTGACATGTCAGAGCATCAACAGTGGCTACTAAAGCGCAAGGGAGTTGCCAAAGATATGCGAAATCACACCGGCCGTTGATTCTTCTTTACGGTGTAGGGTTTCAAACTGTGGGTCCATGGTGACATGTATGCACAAATGGTGCTCTCCTATTGGCTGAAGGAAATAAAGAGGTGGAGTGTTGTCAGTGGGGCTTGGGCTAGAGATTTTGATTGACAGGCGGTGTGTGATCGCATGGAATATTCTCTCCCCATGTGATCATGCGCCCACCATCCGACTAGATGTCATTGGTTTGTATGTAGTGGGACCACGTGATGATTCATCATTGAGTATGTGTGCTGCTGTGATTGTGAGGGGCCCAATTCTTCATCATGTTCGTCATCGCTAGGTCAGGGAATGGAGAAAGTCTCTAGCGAATGGGAGTTTGCCTTTATTGCTAAATCTCAATGGTGGGGCCTAGTTTTTGGATGAGTCAGACGGTCTTGTCATGTTAGAGCATCAATGGTGGTCACTAAAGCGCAAGGGAGTTGCCAGAGATATGCGAAATCACACCGGCTATTGATTCTTCTTTACGGTGTAGAGTTTCAAACTGTGGGCCATGGTGACATGTATGCACAAATGGCTCTCCCTTATTGGCTGAAGGAAATAAAGAGATGGAGTGTGGTCAGTGGGGCTTGGGCTAGAGATTTTGATTGACATTCAGCATGTGATCACATGGAATATTCTCTCCCCATGTGATCATGTGCCCACCGTCCGATTAGATGTCGTTGGTTTTTCTGCAATGGGACCACGTGATGATTCATCCTCGAGGTGTTAGATTGTGATTGGCCAAGCTGGTAAAATGTTCAATTATCGCATGATCACATGTCAAAAATTTTTGACATGCGACCAAGCGACCGGTTACTTCTTGTGCTGGGTCCATTGGAGGGGAGGGCAGTGGTCCTCCTGGCGGTTATGTGGCATCCTGTGGGTGGCTATCGCATGATCGCATGCAAGATTTTTCTGACATGTGATCATGCGACTAGTTGACACCTGTTCCTCAGCCCGGTGGTAGATGGTGATGCGGTATTTTCTAATTGGTCGATGTGGCAGAGACATGGAAATTATCGATGGGGCCATGGTCAGAGGGGCTTGCGGGTTGGCCAGCGTGTTTCAAGATTTACGGCTAGCGTGACAGTTTGTCGCATGTTTGCATGAACCAATTTCATGCTTTGCGATCATGCGACAAACCATGTGTTTTGGCAGTGGTAGTCATACGGAAAGGTAGAAGGGTGACATGGAGGTATGTCGCATGTTCGCATAGCCCATTTCTTGGCTATGCAATCATGCGACAATTGTTCAAGCCTTAACTGTAAGATGAGATGACGTTTTAATTTTCATTCAAGCCTTAACTCTAACCAATTATTCTATCGAGGTAATGAATAGATTACACGTATCTGTCAGTACATTGCTTTAATTCTACAATTAATTCAAATTTCAAATTGATATGATAATAAATATACTTAGTACATTGCTTTAATTCTACACATCACCTATGGTAAATGGTAATATACTCAGTACATTACTTAAAACTTTACTTTATTTCTATCTAATAAATGCCAAATTAAGAATGATACTTTTCGGGCATATTGCTGGTCCTTATAACATTTACTAAAAACTATCGGCGGAAACATGACATGTGTCATGTCTCCACCGATAGTTTTAGTAAATGTTATAAGGACCAGCAATATGCCCAAAATTCATCTTTGGCTGTTGATACGTATTAAATCCAACGGACGTTTGTCATTTCAGTCTGACATCATTATCATAGTCATGGGTGATGGGACTAGGACTATGGGACCTGATGCAACATGTCAGTATTCAAATTTCCAATAATAAATAAATTAATTCTACTATTTGGAAAATAATTTCACCATTTTTTTATAAAAATGGTATCGGTTATTAAAATATTCGCCAACCAATACCCATATTTCAAAACATAATTCGCCATCAATATTAATAAATTTATTTTTAAAAAAAAATTTAATCGCCATTTTTTTATAAAAATTGTGTAAACTATTAAAAAATTCGCCACCAAATATCCATAGATTGACGCATAATTCACCAACACTATTAAATTTTTTTCACCCAAATCACATGTGATTCACCACAATTTTATACTTTTCGGGAGGGGGGGGGTTCCTTAAAGTTATCCCTGTCACTATGTTTTGAATATTCACCAGTTTATATTTTTTATAATATAAATACTATTTTATATTCACCAATTTATATTTTTTATAATATAAATACTGTTTAATATTGGCCAATTTATATTTTTTTATAATATAAATACTATTTTATATTCACCAATTTATATTTTTTTATAATATAAATACTGTTATATATTCGCCAATATATATTTTGGTAGTTATGAAACAAAAACACAATTCACCAAGATTGTTTCACATAGTTTTAGGGAGCATCAATGATTCGCCAAAATTTTCCGCATAGTTTTAGGGAGCACGAACAATTCTCCATTTTAGATAATTTTTTTTGCTTTGAAAAGAAAAAACATTTGCCAATAATTTTTTTTTTCTTTCTAACTTTCACCACTTTTTTACACCTTTTCTGAAGGGGGGTTTCTTAAAGATTACCCTGAATTAAAGGCCTTCATGAAAGATCTCCTATCCAAAGTCACTAGGGCTGATTGATCACCCTTTCTAATGGTTTTAGACACAGGGTCATAGAGTATGGCCAACTCATGCATAAGGTCAACATCTAGGTATGTGCAAGATCATGGTATGCCAAACTAGGCCCTTAAGTGGCAATGAAAATTCAAAAAATTAGGGTTAGGAAAGTTGACATAAAAATTTGAACAAGTTATCAATCTTATATATAAAATATGTAAGAAGAGAATGTATATAAAATTGAATGTAGTTTCTAAGATACTTGCCCTTTTTTTTAAATAAATTATTCTATATGGTGAAAAATTCAAATTTCAATGCAGTAGTATAAAAACATCAGGGAAAAGATAAGAAGTAGGTGTATGTCTGACCACCTTAAACATAATCAAAAATAATATTTTTTTACAAGATTATAGATATAAGTAGTAGACTCATGTTCGGACGTGGCGAATATTTTTTTGTAATTTTTTTTCAAGTAAATAATTAATTATGATTTTTCTACTACAACTTTTGGAGAATATAAAAACTCACGTGTCTGACCACCTTAACTGGGTACAAAATTCATCAAATTAAAAACTTTTAGTTTTTTTCTTGTATTAAGAAAAGCATAGAATGTGACACATATTTTAGATTTAAAAAATGTTATACCGTTTGAATGTTATAGCTATTTTCCAATCAGTTTATCAATAGTATGAAAATTTCAGGTAAAAGATAAGAAGTAGGTGTATGTCTGACCACCTTAAATACAATCAAATGATAATATTTTTTTACAAGATTCTAGATTTAAGTAGTAGACTCATGTCTAAATGCGATGCATATTTTTTTATAATTTTATTTCTTAATAAATAATTTATTATGATTTTTCTTCTACATATTTTTTAGAATATAAAGGTCATGTATCTTACCACCTTAATTTACTCTAAACTTCATCAAATTGAAAAAACTAAAATTTCTTCTTGTAGTAGGAAAAGCATAGAATGTGATGCATGTTTCAGATTTCAAAAATATTATCCTATTTGAAATTTATAGTTGTTTTTCAATCATGACTTCTTTTTCACATCGCCACTTTTTGGCATACCATGATCCTGCACATACCCATCTAAGAAGACATCTGGAACAATTAACTTGGCCATACCTAGAGTCCATGCATTACAAATGGGGATGGCTCTACTACGATTATTATAAAAGTAATTGAACAACATGAAACCAGAACATGAAGGAGTAACAGGATCTCTACAATATGCCATGTAGTCAAGAAAGACTTCATCAGTAACCTTTTTGTTTTGATTTGATCCGGGGAGAAAATTGATAAATTATTCTGAGAAATTAGGCTTCCTTTTATCTTGACCTCCTTGTTCCTTTTCTTCCTCACTGGATGAGGCTTGGTTTGACTCAGGTTGACTCATTTCTACAATTTTAAAAGAAGACTTTAGCTCTGCAAATTCTTTTCTCAGGCACACTACAATATCTCCAATTTTCTCAAATGGTCTCTAAAACTGTTAAAGTGTAATAGCATGAATGTCTCTTCTATATATCATTGATCATTTAATGGATAGGAATTATCAAGATCACTGCAAATCTTCCCTGAGTCATTTCAGTATTTAACTCCACATAACACCAAATTCAAAATAGAGCTAGTCGTAATGTGAGATGTTGATAGTTTGTATTTAAAATTTGGAAAGAAAAAAAATGAATGATTACTTTGTCATTTGTTTAAAATCCTCGAGTACTGGAAAACCCTCAATTATGATCTTATTGGCTAGCCCTTTTAATTTTTCCATCTCAGCAGAGTACCTTTCCACATCAGGATAACTCCTTTTCCTTTTCATTTATGAGAGCTTAACCAGGCTTGATCTAGTGGTTCAACGACTGAAGCTCTCGCACAATCTTTGTATTTTTTCTTTAACCTTAGTACCATTAAGAAACTCAGCGAACACTACATTTGCACAATCTCAAAATGTTTTGACTAACTCAAGCTTGATCAAGTGATTCAACGACAACTACATTTGCATCATTGCTAGATGCTACTACTAACTTCAATTATATCACACAACCAGGCAAATACCTTTAGCCACCTAATCACTGAATGTTTTGGGATTTAATGCCAGCTTTACAGGATTAAGAGAATACCTTGTTCGTTGAATTGCCAAAAAAATTATCTTAACTATCAAACATTCAGAGAATACGTGATTGAACAGACTATCAACCTTTTATAACCTTGTCGCTGAATCGCTGAATAGTTTACTAACTACAACCTTTAATATGAGATTTGATAGCAATCATTGATCTTGGATTTCATCAACGGTCATCTCTGAGTTGCTCAATTTTTTAGAATTTCACCATCAGATCAAGCGAATGGGCGATAACCGTTGTGCTGAGTTGCTTGATGTTTATGGAAAACCACCAGGAATCATGCGATCGAGCGAAGCCACTATCGATGAATCACTAAAAGAAATCACTAACTGCTGACTTTACTGGTGATCACGCGACTATATAAAACAAATTGAAAACTAAACAGTGTCGCTTATTCTCTGAATGAAAAGGAACTTAACCATTTTATCATGATATTCAAAAAACACTAGGGAATATGAGTAACCATCTGCAAATGTCAAACTTAAGTGCCTTAAAAAGTAACATGAAAATATAAATATCTAGGGCACACTTAAGACATATTTTAGAGATAAAAACCCTACCGAGGATAAAAAGACCTAGGGCAAGGATATGCTAACATCTTTGCACATGGAGAATTTGTAAAATAACTCTCTTTTGGACAAAGCTTGCAGACACAAACATGATTCTAAATGTTGAAAAGATAAAAAAGATCCTTCTCAAAAACCCTAAAAATACTCCAACATGACCCATTAGGACCATTTAGAGAGAGAGAGAGATGTGGGTTAAATACCTAATGTCAAAAAATAAAAAATAAAATAAAAGATTTATATACATTATATAATATAATATAATATATTATATTATATTATACTATATTAAATCATAAAATATTTAATATATAATATATATATTCTATACTATATTATATGATATAATATTTAATACATATTATATATTATATTATATGATATAATATTTAATAATATATTACATTATAATATAATATATATACTATAATATTATAATGTATTATATTATTATAATATACTTAATTTTTTTATTTATTCAATCATATCGGGTATCTAATAGGTGTCATCTATAGATACCTCTCATATACCTAAGAATTTTCTTCATGATTTTCCTTGAGTTTTGGCTTTGGGATGCCAAACCTAGATGGTCAACCCAAAAAATATATTTTCCATATTTCCTTCGATCTCCAGACTTCGGCCATGTAGCTGATGACTTTTTTAACCCAAATTTGATAAAATGAAAAGACTTTCTTAATGAGATTCTCAAATATCCATCAATATAATTGTTGTCAAAATTTGAGTTATATAAGTAAATATTATTATTTTCTAATTGAGTTACATCTAAAGTCCTGATTCATAGGCTGATTGAAAAAAACAATAACTTTCAAATGGTATTTAATATTTTTGAAATCTAAAACATGTTTCTTATTCCATGATTCATCTACTACAAGAAAAAAAAATCAATTTAATGAAGTTTAGACTAAGTTAAGGTGGCCAGACATGAGAATTTCTATATTCTAAGAAAGTTGTCACAGAATAATCATAATTTATTATTTAGTTAGAAAAAAAATTAAAAAAATATGTGTCACATCCAGACATGACTCTACTACGTATATATAGAATATTGTAAAAAATAATATCATTTTATTTTGTTTAAGGTGGTCAGACATACACCCGCTTATTATATTTTTCCTGAACTTTTTGTACTACTACATTGAATTTTGAAATTTTGACCATATAGAATAATTATATTTTAAAAAGGTCTAGTATTTTAGAAACTAAATTAAATTTTCTATAGATTTTCTTCTTACATATTTTTTATAAATAAGATTCATAACATTTTCAAAATTTTAAGTCAAGTTTCCTAACCCTAATTTTCTTACTTTTCATTGCCACTTAAGGGCCTCATTTGGCATACCATGATCTTGCACATACCTATTTTATCTTTCCTTAAAACTTTGGGGGCAAGGTTTCATGTATAATATTTTTTCTATCTTGTTTAACGATCTAGATTCCTTAGTATAATGGAATTTTCTTATCATGTGACAATCTTTTCCTATAAAGAATTGTTTGTTTTGATTCAGGATGCTCTCTTATATGAAAGGTGTGCATCCTTGATCACAACCTCTTCTTTATTTTCAAAATTAGGTTAATTATAAATAACTTCCCTTACTTTTATTCCAAAGTTTTTTATCCTTCATCAAGAATCCATATTTCACCTAGCGGTAGGGGGCTAAATGGGCGAATTCTTGTTCTCTTCCCTCCTCTTTGTCTTGAAGATGTTGTCTTTGTTCAAGAACTCCTCTTTAAGGTAGATCTCTAGCCAACAAGATATTTTCCTTTAAATGGTCTCTTCCCATAAGAGGAATACTCGTTCACATTCATCTATTTCTTACCTCATAATAGTCAATGCTCTCAGCTAAGTTTATGACATAAACTATTATTTTAAGGATATCTTCTTGTTGTCTAAAGAAGGTATCCTTGATTCTCTTCCTTATGATGTCTCCTATATTGTCATCATAAGGAGGGGGGAATACATACAAATTCCCTATTATATTGTGTTAGAAAGTAAAGATCCCCAAGATAACTAAGAGGGGGGGGGGGGGGGGGCGAATCAGTTATTAGATAATTTATCCATTCAAAAACTTTAAACAATATAATCAATGTACTGATCAACCATAGAAAGATAATCATACAGAATTACACAATAACACAAGATATGTTAACTAGGGAACCTCTTGAAAAGAGTAAACCCCAGTGGGAATGATGCCCACAAAATGATGCACTAATATGAAAGTTCCTTGTTAGAGGATGGACCCTGTTAGGAGTCTTATGAAATACATTTAGTACATATAAATCCTTGTTAGGAGATTTTGAATCCCTCTTAAAAGATTCTAACCCGGTTAAGAGTTTATGGAAGACAAAAGGACCCACTGCCCAAACAGCTTCAAGGCAAGATCTCTGAGCCCACTGTCCAAAAGATCTTAGAATTATTCAATAGAATAATATGAAATATATTACCTCCTTCACACTATGCCAAAACTACACTCTTTGCTACACAAGATCACAATTCCAGATCTCTGTACTCACAAGTCTTCCTTCATCACTGAATTAGCTCTTTTCTTCACTTCATGCATATATTCGCATCTCTCTTCACAGTACACATTACAATAAGGAAAAAATTCCTTCTAATATACCAAACTCAAATGATTACAAATGAGTCGGTCCTCAATTACAAAATAATAAATTCTACATGCTACACACAGAATTCACATAAAACTGTCGGCTTCTAGTTACTCTAACTTTCTCCAAACATATCCTCAAAGTTTTCATTGTGAACCATGTCATCATTAATGAGTCTCAAACATCCCTTTAACTGCACAAAATCAGATTCCATCCCAGCTAAGAGATATCCTCCGATTTCCAAACATTGCTACACAGAAACACTGTCTAAACACTACTTTCACCAAAATGCTCATAACTCTTACAAATGAATGAATTTATTTTTGCACTATTAACCATAGGTTAATAACATACCAAATAACATACCATCAATTGTGCAAAATCTAATCTATAATACAACATGTGCGCAAAACAAAACTGTACCTTCTTTCCTGCTAATATCCAGAATATCACTGTGTTGACATCAATGACAATCCAAGTCATGAATGCAACAACAACTGCTATAGAATGAATGCCAAAATACTTTTCATTCATTCCTAAGAATCTCCCCCATTGGCATTGATGGCAACATAGATGAAAAACATCCAATGTTCCAAAAATCCAATACTGCAACATCACTGCAAAATATCAAATCAAATCTTGCTTTGTTTTCCTATTCAGCTCTCTCATATAATCCAAAATGTTTTTCATGTATATCTCTCCCCCATTGACATCAATGATTGAAATTCTATCACTAAGTCAACAACAACTTAATGTCAAAAGACACTTTTCAGAAAAATACAATAACAAGTGTCCTCATGACTCAGCTCATAAACTCCCCCATAGAGGAAGTTCCAACATCCAATCCAGAAGAAAGATAGGGCTCATATACCATTGGATGGATGCAATCATCTGCATCGATTCTCAAAAATAGGTTGGGGCATAACCCCAAGCATACCTCTCAGATACACAAATGTATCCTTAGGTAAAGGCTTTGTAAATATATCTACTATCTGCTCCTTTGTACTTATCTACTCCAATCTTACTTCTTTTTTTGCAACTTTCTCTCTTACAACATGATACTTGATCTCAATATGTTTAGTCTTAGAATGTAAAACAATATTTTTTGACATACTCACTATACTGGTGTTATCACAATGTATAACAACAGGCTCATTAAACTTTATTCCAATATCCTTCAACATCTGCTTCATCCAAATAATCTGATTACAATTATTTGCTGCTGCAACATATTCTACTTCTACTGTGCTTTGTGAAGTACAATTTTGCTTCTTACTTAGCCAAGAGACCAATTTACCTCCAAGAAAAAAGACTCCACCACTGGTGCTTTTCTTGTCATCAATGCTGCCTCCCCAATCTGCATCAGTATAGGCACATAAGGTAAAATCATCATAATTCTCATACCATAATCCATAATCCATTGTTCCTTTTAGATATCTCAGTATCCTCTTTACTATTGCATAATGTGATTCTCTAGGTTCTACTTGAAATCTTGCTACAATCCCCACTGAATGTGCTATATCAAGTCTTGTATGTGTCAAGTACTGCAATCCTCCAATCATAGATCTGTACTTTTTCTTCTCAACTGTTGGTGTCTCATCTTTGCTAGATAACTTATGTCCGGTTACCATAGGTGTTCCAATAGGTTTAGAATCTTCCATTCCAAATCTTTTCAATAATTCATTTAAATACTTAGTCTGACTTACAAATATACCTTCCTTTCTTTGTGTTATCTGTAATCCCAAAAAATATTTCATTTCTCCAATCATGCTCATCTCAAATTCAGTCTTCATTTCATCTGCAAATTTGTGACTAGCTTCATCTTCTCCTACAAAGATAATATCATCAACAAATATAACTATAACCAACAAACCATTCTCAATTTCTTTTGTGTATAAGTTACTATCTTCTGTTCCTTTTATAAATCCCAATTTCAATAAATACTTATCCAATCTTGCATACCAGGTTCTAGGTGCTTGTTTTAATCCATATAAAGCTTTCTTTAACTTACATACCATATCTCCTTCTTGTGTCAAAGGAAAACCTTCAGGCTACTCAATGTAGACTTCTTCTTCCAATTCACCATTCAAAAATGTTGACTTCACATCCATTTGATACACTCTGAATTTCTTGTAAGCTGCATATGCTAGAAACATTATCACTGCTTCAAGTCTGGCCACAGGTGAAAAAGTTTCTTCACAGTCAATTCCTTCTTGTTGTGAATATCCTTTACATACCAATCTTTCTTTGTTTCTTATCACTTCTCCTTGTTCAATCATCTTGTTTCTGAATACCTACTTTGTTCCAATCACATTCTTGTCTTCAGGTCTAGGGACCAATTCCCATGTCTTGTTTTTTTCAATCTGTTCTAGTTCTTCTTTCATAGCATTCATCCAATGTTCATCTTCACAAGCTTCATTAGTAGTCTTAGGTTCAATTTGAGAAATCAAACATAAATGTACCTTATTTCAAGTCAAAACTCCTCTATCGAAACTTCCAATAACTTTCTCAACAGGGTGATGTCTTGAAGTATACCTGTTAGGTGTCATGGTTATTGATCTTGTTCCGACTGTAGATTCTTCTCTGCTTTGTTCTCTAGTTTCTTCTCTGTTTTCTTCTCTGTCTTCTTCAATATGACTTTCATTCAGCAAATCACTATTAGTTTCAAAAAATAATTTTGCATTTTCAATGTTAGGCTGAGGTTGTGCCTCTCCATCAGATTCATAATCAAGCATTCTTTCCTGAATTTTAAACTTCTCATCAACTTTTACATTTGCACTTTCAACAATAGTCTTAGTTCTTTTGTTATAACATCTATATGCTTTGTTTTTTAAAGAATATCCAAGAAATATTCCTTCATCACTTCTACGATCAAACTTTCCTATATCATCATCTCTCTTAATATAACATTTACTTCCAAAAATTCAAAAATACTTAACTGAGGGTGTATGTCCAAACCATAATTCATAAGGTTTCTTGTTTGTATCTACTCTGATTTGTACTCTGTTCATAGTGTATACTATTGTGTTCACTGCTTCTCTCCAAAAATTTTTAGCCAAATCATTTTCAAACAACATAGCTCTTGCTGCTTCAGTTTTTGACCTGTTCCCTTCTTTCTGCAATACCATTTTGTTCTGGTGTTCTAGGGGCTGAAAGTTGTCTCTTAATGCCATTCATTTCACAAAAAGTGTTAAACTCTCTAGATGTAAATTCACCACCTCTATCAGATCTTAGACACTTAATCTTCATTCCAGATTCATTCTCAATTTTTCTTTTCATGATCTTAAACTTATCAAATGCTTGAGATTTTTCTTTCAAAAATGCAATCCACATCATTCTTGTAAAATCATGAACAAGAATCATAAAATACCTTTCACCATAGAATCCTCTAGTCCTAGTAGGACCACTCAAGTCTGTATGAACAATCTCCAACTTCTCTACCGATGTGAACTTCTTATAGGAAAATGAACTCCTTTTCTACTTTGCCATCATACATTCTTTGCAAATCATGTTAGTAGGTTTCATAATTCTAGGTAAATCTCTTACCGCAAGTGTACTACTCACCTTGACAATATTATCAAAGTTTATATGACAAAACCTTTTATGCCATAACCAACTGTCATCAATCCTAGTTATCAAACATGTCATCTCAGTAGGATTCAACTAAAATAAATTACCTCTGGTTCTGGATCCTTTTCCAATCAGATTTCCATCTTTATCTTTTATCACACAAGTTTTCTCAAAAAACCAAACTTCATAACCCTTATCAGCCAATTGTCCAATGCTTAGTAGATTATGTCTTAGTCCATCAACAAAGTAAACATCATCAGTGTTAGTCTTTCCATCAAGAGTAATAGATCCTATACCCTTAATCAAACATGTTGCATTGTTACCAACCCTAACAATTCCTCCATCATAATTATCTAACTTAACAAACTTTCTTTTATCTCCAATCATATGATGTGAACAACCACTGTCTATAATCCAATCAGATTTCTTTTCAACTTGTGAAACTAATGTTTTTTCTTCGCTTTTATCAGATTCAGAACTTTCTTCTTTAATTGCTACAAATCCTATTTCCTCAAAGTTATCATTATCACTATCACTTAAATGTTTTTCAATTCCTGCTTCAAAATCTTCATCATTTGCATAGTAACATTCTTTAGATCTCCTAGGTTTAAAGTTGCTTCTATACTTCTTAACTCTTTTAGGACATTTAGATGCAAAATGGCCATATTCTTGACAAGTCCAACATTTAAAGATTTTCTTACCATCTGGTTCTCTTTTTACAAGTAATGCAATAGCTTCTTCAATCTTCTTATCTTCCTCAAATCTGCTACTGCTGGCATAATCTCCATTCACACTAGTACTTCTTGTAGGTCTAATGCTAAGAGCACTGAATGTTGTTTCCATTCTAGGTAGCTCTCTTGATAATTTCAAGTTCATCTATGATGTTTCTAATCTTCCAAGAAGAGTCTCTCTTGAAAAGTTTGATGTAAAAGGTATCACTTGTTCAATCATTTGTGTTGTCTGCTTGAATACTAGTGTCAAAGTTCTCATAATTTTCTATATCACTTCATTCTATATCTTATCACCTCCACAAGACTTTATTCCTGTCACAATCTCAGACATCCTACCAATATAACTTCTAATAGATTCATCTTCCATCATTCTGATATCTTCAAATGCACAAATCCAATTATGTAATCTAGCCTTCTTTGCATGTTCATCACCTTCAAAAGTAGAATGTAAAGGTTTCCAAATTGCATGAGATGTTTTTAAACATCTTACCTGACTATATTCATTCTCCGATAGTGCTGATAAAAGTGCTTCTCTTGCAAGTATGTTACACATGAATAGATCTAGTTCATCTTTAGTTCTTGCCTCAAGATTGTCCTCCTTAATGATAGTCTTCTCATTCTTTGTAATCAACCAATAACTTGGTCCTAAACACAATAGATGTGTCTTCATATTTTCTTTCCAGCTGTCAAAATTTACTCCATCAAACTCAGGGCTTTCTTTTCTGAAATTTGCCATGGATCTCCTTAAGTTGTTAAACGTTTCTTTCAAGGACCTACTGCTCTGATACCAATTGTTAAAAAATAAAGATCCCCAAGATAATTGAGAGGGGGGGGTGAGTCAGTTATCAGATAATTTATCCATTCAACAGCTTTAAACAATATAATCAATGTACTGAAATCATTAACAAGAATCATAAAATACCTTTCACCATAGAATCCTCTAGTCCTAGTAGGACCACTCAAGTCTGTATGAACAATCTCCAACTTCTCTGCCGATGTGAACTTCTTATTGGGAAATGAACTCCTTTTCTTCTTTGCCATCATACATTCTTTGCAAATCATGTTAGTAGTTTTCATAATTCTAGGTAAATCTCTTACCGCAAGTGTACTGCTCACCTTGATAATATTATCAAAGTTTATATGACAAAACCTTTTATGCCATAACCAACTATCATCAATCCTAGTTATCAAACATGTCATCTCAGTAGGATTCAACTGAAATACATTCCCTCTGGTTCTGGATCCTTTTCCAATCAGATTTCTATCTTTATCTTTTATCACACAAGTTTTCTCAGAAAACCAAACTTGATAACCCTTATCAGCCAATTCTCCAATGCTGAGTAGATTATGTCTTAGTCCATCAACAAAGTAAACATCATCAGTGTTAGTCTTTCCATCAAGAGTAATAGATCCTATACCCTTAATCAAACAAGTTGCATTGTTACCAACCCTAACAATTTCTCCATCATAATTATCTAACTTAACAAACTTTCTTTTATCTCCAATCAGATTTCTTTTCAACTTGTGAACCTAATGCTTTTTCTTCCCTTTTATCAGATTCATAACTTTCTTCTTTAATTGCTACAAATCCTATTTCCTCAAAGTTATCATTATCATTGTCACTTAAATTTTTTTCAATTCCTGCTTCAAAATCTTCATCATTTGCATAGTAACATTCTTTAGATCTCCTAGGTTTAAAGTTGCTTCTATACTTATTAACTCTTTTAGGACATTTAGATGTAAAATGACCATATTCTTGACAAGTCCAACATTTAAAGATTTTCTTACCATCTGGTTCTCTTTTTACAAGTAATGCAATACCTTCTTCAATCTTCTTATCTTCCTTAGATCTGCTACTACTAGCATAATCTCCATTCACACTAGTACTTCTTGCAGGTCTAATGCTAAGAGCACTGAATGTTGTTTCCATTCTAGGTAGCTCTCCTCATAATCTCAAGTTCATCTCTGCTATTTCTAATCTTCCAAGAAGAGTCTCTCTTGAAAAGTTCAATGTACAAGGTATCACTTGTTCAATCATCTACGTTGTCTTCTTGAATACTGGTGTGAAAGTTCTCAGAATTTTCCATATCACTTCATTCTCTATCTTATCACCTCCACAAGACTTTATTCTTGTCACAATCTCAGACATCCTACCAATATAACTTCTAATAGATTCATCTTTCATCATTCTGATATCTTCAAACGCACATATCCAATTATGTAATCTAGCCTTCTTTGCATGTTCATCACCTTCAAAAGTAGAATGTAAAGCTTTCCAAATTGCATGAGATGTTTTCAAACATCTTACCTGACTATATTCATTCTTCGATAGTGCTGATAAAAGTGTTTCTCTTGCAAGTATGTTACACATGAATAGATCTACTTCATCTTTAGTTCCTGCCGCAATATTGTCTTCCTGAATGATAGTCTTCTCATTCTTTGTAATCAACCAATAACTTGGTCCTAAACACAATATATGTGTCTTCATCTTTTCTTTCCAGCTGTCAAAATTTACTCCATCAAACTTAGGGCTTTCTTTTCTAAAATTTTCCATGGATCTCCTTAAGTTGTTAAACTTTTCTTTCAAGGACCTCCTGCTCTGATACCAATTGTTAGAAAGTAAAGATCCCCAAGATAACTGAGAGAGGGGGGTGAATCTGTTATCAGATAATTTATCCATTCAACAGCTTTAAACAATATAATCAATGTACTGATCAACCATAGAAAGATAATCATACAGAATTGCACAATAACACAAAATATGTTAACTAGGGAACCTCTTGAAAAGAGTAAACTCCAGTGGGAATGATGCCCACAAAATGATGCACTAATATGAAAGTTTCTTGTTAGAGGATGGACCCTATTAGGAGTCTTATGAAATACATTCAGTACATATAAATCCCTGTTAAGAGATTTTGAATCCATGTTAAAAGATTCTAACCCGGTTAAGAGTTTATGGAAGACAGAAGGACCCACTGCCCAAACAGCTTCAAGGCAAGATCTCTGAACCCACTGTCCAAAAGATCTTAGAATTATTCAATAGAGTAATATGAAATATATTACCTCCTTCACACTGTGCCAAAACTGCACTCTCTGCTACACAAGATCACAATTCCAGATCTCTGTACTCACAAGTCTTCCTTCATCACTGAATTAGCTCTTTTCTTCACTTCATGCATATATTCACATCTCTCTCTTCATAGTACACATTAAAATAAGGAAAAAATTCTTTCTTATATACCAAACTCAAATAATTACAAATGAGTTGGTCCTCAATTACAAAATAATAAATTCTACACACTACACACAGAATTCACATAAAACTGTCAGCTTCCAGTTACTGTAACTTTCTCCAAACATATCCTCAAAGTTTGTGCTGTGAACCACATCATCATTAATGAGTCTCCAACATCCTTTTAACTATGTAAAATCAGATTCCATCCCAGCTAAGAGATATCCTCCGATTTCTGAACATCGCTACACAGAAACACTGTCTAAACACCGCTTTCACTAAAATGCTCATAACTCTTACAAATGAATGAATTTATTTTTGCATTGTTAACCATCGGTTAATAAAACACCAAAGAACATACCATCAACTGCACAAAATCCAATCTACTATACAACATGTGTGCAAAATAAAACTATACCTACTTTCCTACTAATATCCAGAATATCACTGTGTTGACATCAATGACAATCCAAGTCATGAATCCAACAACAACTACTACAAAATGACTGCCAAAACACTTTGCATTCATTCCTAACAATCTCCCCCATTGGCATTGATGGAAAAATAAATGAAAAACAAGCAAAGTACAGATACCAATTATGATGGAGGAATTACTGATGTCTAACCATAATCAGTCCAAACCAATTACTTAGATAAATCTTAGCTAAGTAAACTTATTCGAAATGTGAATTGTTTGATAAGACAAAGAATGAAGTGATATGGAAAATTTTGATTACTTCCATACAACAAAGTAGGACACATTGCTAGAAATAATGACATAGCAAACCTAAGTGTACGTAAATTGGTATCTAAGAATAATGATTATAAGATTTCTAATGCCTTTAGCTAATGTTTGGTTACTGAATTTATGTTTGATTGGTCCTAGTTCTGAGTAAGGACAAACAATAACTTGGTCCTAAACACAATAGATGTGTCTTCATCTTTTCTTTCCAGCTGTCAAAATTTACTCCATCAAACTTAGGGCTTTCTTTTCTGAAATTCGACATGGATCTCCTTAAGTTGTTAAACTTTTCTTTCAAGGACTCTATTGATCCTAGAATGTACTTTTTGTGAATGAAATAGGAAATACTAAGAGGGGGGGTGAATCAGTATTTCACAAACTTTTTCTTTTGCCCACTTATGGATATAACATATTACTTTAGTGCATACAAAGATTATCAAGATGATTAACAAACATAGCAGTAAATAGAAAGAACTCATAACACATCATATGTTATTACTTAGAGAAATCAAACATAAATGTACCTTATTCCGAGTCAAAACTCCTCTATCTAAACTTCCAATAACTTTCTCAATAGGGTGATGTCTTGAAGTATACCTATTAGGTGTCATGGTTACTGATCTTGTTCCGACTGTAGATTCTTCTCTGCTTTCTTCTCTATTTTCTTCTCTATTTTCTTCTCTTTCTTCTTCAATATGACTTTCATTTAGCAAATCATTTTTAGTTTCAAAAAATAATTCTACATTTTCAATGTTAGGCTGAGGTTGTGCTTCTCCATCAGATTCATAATCAAGCATTCTTTCCTGAATTTTAAAATTCTCATCAACTTTTACATTTGCACTTTCAACAATAGTCTTAGTTCTTTTGTTATAACATCTATATGCTTTTCTTTTTAAAGAATATCCAAGAAATATTCCTTCATCACTTCTAGGATCAAATTTTCCTATATCACCATCTCTCTTAATATAACATTTACTTCCAAAAATTCTAAAATACTTAACTGAGGGTATATGTCCAAACCATAATTCATAAGGTGTCTTGTTTGTATCTGCTCTGATTTGTACTCTGTTCATAGTGTATACTGTTGTGTTGACTGCTTCTCTCCAAAAAGTTTTAGCCAAATCATTTTCAAACAACATAGCTCTTGCTACTTCAGTTATTGACCTGTTCCTTCTTTCTGCAATACCATTTTGTTATGGTGTTCTAGGGGCTGAAAGTTGTCTCTTAATGCCATTCATTTCACAAAAGGTGTTACACTCTCTAGATGTAAATTCACCACCTGTATCAGATCTTAGACACTTAATCTTCATTCTAGATTCATTCTCAATTTTGCTTTTCATGATCTTAAATTTGTCAAATGCTTCAAATTTTTCTTTCAAAAATGCAATCCACATCATTCTTGTAAAATCATGAACAAGAATCATAAAATACCTTTCACCATAGAATCCTCTAGTCCTAGTAGGACCACTCAAGTCCTACTAACAATTGTATTAATAACTAAATTAGTTATTAATGACATAAACTATTGTTTTAAGGATATCTTCTTATTGTCTGAAGAAAGTATTGTATGAAAATTAGTTGGATACTATTCTAAATGATGAATTAACTAATAAAATGGTTAATAAATCTATCTAATAAGCAAACTACAATAAAGAATGCAATAACAAATGAAACCAAATTAACAATTTACCTTCACCTAGAAATGCAGCTTGTCTCCATTGTCCTCCTAGCTTTGATTTCTTGAAGATGTTGAGCTCTCAGATTTCCAAATGAAGCTCTTTCCCAAGATGATCCCAAAGTGTGGAGATTGAATGAAATGAGTGCATAATTAAAACTTGATTATGCAAATATGGTGGATGAAATGCAAATGATGGGATGATAATATGGATACTTGGATGCTTGATTGCTTGGATGCTTGAATGCTTGTTCTCAAAAATACCTATTAGCTTTCAAATGGAAAATGAGGCTCCTTTTATAGAGTTTTGGAGGATCTAGGCCTAGGTGGCAGAATCCTACGGTTGAGAATGAATGGTGGAATATCCTAGGGCTAAAATTGACTTGGTTGAAGGAGTTGAGAGAAAGGGGGATGTAGTTGGAATGTGAGAGAAAGAGTAGGGATGATGTTCCTCTCACATTGACATGGAGGAGAAGAAGGTGGAAGGGAAAGACACATGTCAAGTGTCTCACAAAGACCAGAGAGAGAAAGAGGGAGAGACCTATTCCTCATGAGGACTCTTTGCACAAGTGTCCTATGAGTCACCCTTGACCCTTAGAGGTGGCTTGAGAAGCCCCTTAGGAATAGGGAATGTCTCTTGACTTGGTTGTTGAGAGGACAAGTGGTCATGAGAACAAGTCCTATGAGGCCACATAGCCCTTAAGAATAGGACATGTGTGGGTGAGGATAAATATGAATAAATAATTAATAATAATTATTTATCTTAGCCAAGGTGATGTGTCAGGTGACTAGGTGGATGAAGTGGACTAGGAGATTTAGTCATATTTAGGTGATTGTGTATTTAATTAAATCACTTTAATAGACTTTTTAGAAGACTTAGGATATAGAATTAGAATATAGTGAATTTATTAAATAAATTGAATAATTTACTTAATAAATAGAGAAAACAAATATTAATTAAATAATAAATATTTAATTAATTTATCAAGTCAATAGTAATTAAATAATAAATATTTACTTAATTAATGAAGCCATTTTTAGGTGTATACATTTTGCCCCTCTTTGAAATAATGTGCTGGTCACATTGTTTCAAAGAAAAATCAAGCATTTTTGCCCCTGCCCCAGACAATGTCTCAGACGACCTATGGATGCCCCCTTGAGAGATTGATTGACAAAAAAAATTATTTGAATTTTGGAAAAATATTTTTTTGTTTTTGTTTGTTTTTGTTTGTTTGTTTTTTTTTATTTTTTTGTATGGGGTTGTTCAATCAATCTCACGAATGAACGGTAGGAAATATTGATGAAAATGGGGTAGAATGGAAGAAAAATGGCAGGTAGGGTCCACACACCAAGCACATCGGGTCCACAAGCTATAAATATAGCCAAGGGGTCCACAATAGGCTCATTGTGCACACTTGTCATTTGGAGATTAGAGCGCGAGAGAGAGAAGAGAAAAGCCACCAGGATGTTGTTCCCCTTGTCAGATCACCACTTCGAGAGAGTCAGACACTTCCAGCAACCACTTGATTCAGGTGAACTGGTAGGTGACTCGATCCTGCTTTGTATTTCCATGATTTGATGCATGTTAGATTAGATGTAGAACATGTTTAGGGTAGATCAAATGATAGATTAGAGTAGGAATTTTATTTTTTTCTAGGCGTAGGATGAATGCGCAGTTTCAGCGCATCAATGCACAACAACTGTGGATGTTTGTGCAGAAAATCAAAGTTTCTGTGCATTTGTTAGGGAGATTTGCGCATTCATACTAGGAGAATAACAGTGCTGCGCAAGCATATAATAAAAGTGCGCATAGATACTTGTTGCGCATTTGTGAGGAAAAGCTGCGCAAATGGTTATTAAAAGTGCACATATGTATAAAACTACGCAAATGCCTAGAAATGTTGTGCAAATGTGGATGAAGACTGCGCATCGGTAAAAACCTGCGCAAAGGTGAAACAAAGTTGCGCATGCATGTTTCAATGCTGCGCATATGTTTAGGTGGTAGAAGTTAGTCATAATAGATAGTCAATTAGGTCAAACTTGATGTCGATAAGCCGATTTGATCTATCGGTGATTGATTGTGATCGATTTGATCAAGATTGACAACATTGTAGCATGTTCGCTAGTTAGCCAGTCTGAAATAGACAATTGATAGAATCATCTGTTGAAACACATGATAAACATGTTTAAAATTGATATGATAGGATAGATAGATTGATAGATCAGTTTATCAAAATCTGATAGGTTGATTGTTGTTGACTTGAATAGGAGGATATAACAGATGTTCTGATGTCACGGGAGAGATATCCCATCACACAGAACTTGAGACCAGCATTATCAAAGACAGAGAGATTGGTGATAGGAGCATCAGGACTGTACCATGTGATTTACATGCCCGAGATTCAGGTGAATCTGAGCATGATGACTGCATTAGCTGAGAGATGGCACTCATAGATGAGTACGTTCCATCTTCCGACAGGGGAGATGACAGTGACACTAGAGGATGTATAGCGCATCCTCTGGCTTCCCATCACAGGAGAGTTAGTGTAGTATGATCGACACAGCGAAGTCACAAAGTGCAAAGCCATCTTTGGAGATGAGGACATAGAGGATGGGGAGATTAGCTGGGAGGAGATGGTCGACATGTATGACCCTCTTCCAGTGGTTCTAGCAGGCGCTATTGGGGGATTCATATGCCTGGATCGGAGGTCACACAAATTTGCAGTTGGGTGGGGCCCGACATTATAGCGGGTGATGGAGGGGACCTGATTTGCTTGGGGTGTGTGTTTATTAGCACACTTATACCATGATTTACATTAGGTGGTGTACCACAGGAGTGCATCTCTATCAGCAGGGGTGACACTGCTCCATGTTTGGGCATGGGAGCACATTGCAGTGACCAGACCATTGGCAATTCAATTTCAGGGTGTAGGGAAGCCCTATATTAATTTGTACTCCTTAGTTTTGTCTCAAGAAAAACTAGGACATTTAGAGTTTTGGCGCTACACTTTTGACACACTAGACACAGTGACATGGGGACCCTACCTTGGGTGCGAACCATGGGATGATGAGTGGCAGCTTGGTTTTTGTTTTGAGGCACGATGGCTGATAGGGCAGATGCCCTTTATTATTGAGAGACAGCTAGTTAGTCGGGTTCTACGATAGTTTGGCAGGATACAGGGTATGCCCCAGGGAGTGACCGAGTTTGCAAGGACACATCAGGAGAGATGGGATTGGGGGCCCATGGCATCATTTGATGTTGCACGGTAGAAGTTTTTGGATGCACCATACCAGGCATGGTCCATGAGATAGACAATGGTTGACCCTGGGATGACTATGGATTTAGAGAAGTTTTTGAGAGATCATCCTATGCCACGGATTACAGATCTAGTAGCGACACCTCCAGAGAGAGATCCAGCAGATAGATGTCAGGGGAGGCAATGAGGTCGAGATAGGAGGGGACGAGGGAGAGGAGGAGATGGAGGAGGAGATGGAGGTGGTGGAGATAGAGGTGGTGGAGATGGAGGTGGTGGAGATGGAGGGAGAGTTGGCCCACGGATGAGAGGAGGTGGAGTGAGGCAGAGGGGACAGGGACGACGATAGCTACTAGCACAGCCAGCACAGCCAGCTGCAGGAGTGCCATTATAGGTGCCAGTCATGCAGGTACAGAGACCAGTGGCTACAGTACAAGCACAGGGGCAGGCACAGGTTGATGTGGCTCAGGTTGATGTGGCTTAGGGTGGAAAACAAGATGAGCCAGATGTGGAGATGCCAGATATACAGGCACAGGCTGAGCAGGCAGACATGGACATCGGGGGACAGGATCCCTATTTACACAGAGATGCTATGGACGAGGAGCCTGATATTGACATACTGCTAGTTCGACTAGTAGTTATCCAGGTAGAGGCAGACCGGGTGCCAGGTCTGGAGAGACAGATTGAGAGGATGGGCAGACAGATGGATGTGCTGCGGGTAGAGAGAGATTCAGCTATGGAGAGACTCGAGGAGTCAGAGATGCTGCTAGATGAGCTACAAAGGACTGAGGACCTAGGTCCTCATGGGGATATCATGAGAGCCATGATTCATACCAGGAAGGAGATATCCTACTGGTGAGAGGCATATAGACAGGTAGTCTCGAGAGATCAGTGGATCGGGAGCTATAGAGAGAGCTGAGTTGGCATCAGATCAGCTGCATATGAGCGACAGGCACCAACTGGTAGTGGAGGGGTATCATCACGTCCTCCCAGAGCACCGACAGGTTCAAGAGGTCAGGATGGATCCTCAGCATCAGGGAGTGCAGTAGCACAGGGCTACATTGCATCCCGTAGATAGTGACATACAGAGTCTGGAGGCAGTGGTTCATAGATTTGTGAGAGATCATTGTATACACTATTGTATCATTATGATTCATTGTATTATTACATTTTGACTTGACAGACACATTGTTATTGATTTATATCATTGGAAATTCAGATATTTTTGTTGTTTTATGGATTGTATGTGATGCAATTCTATCATGATTTACTTTGATGATTTATATACATGTGCGTACTGACATATGCAGGATGTGATGATGTGCTTTTAGATGCATAAACTGTATGTCTTAGAGTGCAAAATGATTTATATGTATGTTTTGATTTTGTTGATGCTTAATGGTTAATAATCATATGATGGTGACATAAATGCACATCTTAAATGAATTTTTTTAATGCTATGTGATTATTAATGCAATATTTGTGATGAACAATGTGGATAATGAATAATAAATAAATGATAATGTACCTAAGATAATTTAAATGTAGTAACGGACAACATGATAAAATAAAATGAGATGAAATGATAGCTATGTTTTATGATCAAATTATATATAAATGAACACTCCTAATGAAGATAAATTATGTCTCTAAATGATTTAAGTGTTAAATGCAAAAAGTCATAATATGTGTGGTTTGTCCAAATGTCCTCAACTTAAATAACAATGTATCTGACACAAGAAGAATAGACTAAGAAAATAGATAACCTAATAAGAAAGGTAACCTATAAATCCCTATAAAAGGAGCATTGATATGAAAATCTAGGAAATGGTATAATGCAATGCAAAAAATGAAATATGAAATGAGTATCTCCACAACTTCATGTAACATCTTAGAACTTCATAATAATTGGAATTTGATTTTCATCATTGAGCTCGTTATGTTGCAAGAAAATGCAAGCATCATGGTATAATTAAACCAAGATGACCTAAGCACTTTTTGCATGGAGTTTAATATTGCAAAGTTGACAAGCATCTAGGTATAATTGAACCAAGATGACTTGAGTTTCATTTGCGTAACAGACAAGGAATATTTCCCCCTCAATCAAGGAACAAATATTTGGAGTCGAGGTATGCGATGGCGTATCACCATAAATAGTATTTGCAGAGAAACATGATGTTTATGTTGTTCATACTATGAAATGGATGAAAGCACTTACACACAGACACCCCAAATTATTGGATCCTTTGATTTCATCGGAAAATACCCCTCAAATAGCAATCAAAGAAAATACCATGCTCCATCCCAGCTATTCTAATCAATGACATATGGGAGTTTCAAACTCATGTCAAAAGATATCCCGGAATAGCATAGGAAAAATGATAACAATGAAATCCAGATATGAATGCATAATCTACAACAAACCAGTCTAACATGCCTATCATGAATATACATTTCTTTTGCCAAAAAGATTGATGTGGGACATGTTGATCAATTCAAGTGATGATGTATAGTCAAGATATATAGATAAGTGGTCATGTGTCGAAGAATAGATAATAGATTTGGATTTAGCATGAAGATATCATTGTAAAAGGACATTTGATTGTGTCTACTTGCCTGGTGAAAATAACTCCATTATGTCCTCTAAGAGTTATGACTATCATAGATCCACTTCCCAAACTAGGTCAAGGACATGCCCCCAGCTAGGTGATGGACTGACTTATTATGGATGAAGAAAGACACAACAAGACTAGGATGAAGACCCTGACAAAAGATCAAGCTATGATCGGATTTTATTATGGATAAATACAAGGCGGGTATGAGGACTGACTAACCATTTTATTGTGGATATATACAATGAACAGACACACTAAAAGAAGCCTAATAGATAAAGGAGCCAACTTGTCACATATAATGCCTGTTTCCAAGTTTTCACCATATGTTTTTATTGCAGTTTTTCTGTTGATTTTGTGATTTTTTTTTAAAAAAAAATTTTGTATTTTTTTTCTTATTATTTTTCATTTACAGAATATATATACAGCCTATATACATGCCCCTTGCATTGGGATTTCAAGGATAAAACTTCTTGAGATGGATTTTGTTAAGATGCTCATCCAAGGGATCCCCTTTAGGTGTAGATAACTGATAAGCTCCAGAACCATAGACTGCTGTGATCACAAAAGGTCCTAACCAATTAGGTTCGAACTTACCCTTCTTTTCATGGGGTTGTTGATTCTTTGGATTTTCTTGAAGGACTAAGTCACCCAACTGAAAGTCTCTGATCTTTACCTTTCTGTTGTACTGATGGGACAAACACTACTGATAAACTTTCAAATGATCATAGGCACGCTGACAGCATTCATCTAGGAGTTCCAATTCAGTCAAGTGTGCAACTCTATACTCTTCATCAGGAATTAAATCTTTAAGAGTAACACGAAGTGAAGGGAACTCAACCTCGAGGGGCAGGACTGATTCAGATCCATAAACAAGGGAGTATGGAGTGTCTCCAGTAGGAGTACGGATGGAGGTGTGGTAAGCCCATAAGGCAGGATTAAGTTGAAGATGCCAATCATGGCCAGCATCATTGACAGTCTTTTGTAGGATTTTAACAATTGTTTTATTTGACGCCTCAGCTTGGCCATTTCCTTGAGGATAGTAGATGGTGGAATAGTTGTGGGTAATGTGGAATTTGGCGCACAATTCATCCATGTCCTAATTTTGGAACTATTTCCCATGATCAGTAATGAGATACATAGGTATACCATATCTGCAGATGATATAGTTTAAGATAAACATGGATATTTGTTTCCTTGTGGTGGTAATCAATGGAACAGCCTCAATCCATTTAGTGAAGTATTCCGTGGTAGTGAGGATCCATTTGTGACCATTGGAAGATGGAGGATTGATAGCGCCCACGAGGTTGAGTCCCCACCGACTGAATGGAAAAGTAGTTGTAAAAGGATGTAACTCTTGTGCTGGAGCATGGATAAGGTTTCCATGTATCTGACATTTCTTTCATGCCCTAGCAAAATGAAAGGAATCTGCTTCCATGGTAGGCCAATAATAACCCATACGCATGAGTTTCTTAGCCAAAGAGGGACCACTCGAATGTGTCCCACAAATACCTTCATGTACATCCCATAAGGAAAGTTGAGCTTCATCATGTTCGAGACATCGTAGGGGAGTACCATCAAAACCTCGCCGATAAAGGGTGTCGGATAGTAAAATATAGCGGGAGGTTTGGTGGAGAAAAGCTCATTTTTGATTGCGGGATAGGTCAGGAGGTAAAGTGTTATCTTTGAGGTAAGAATAGATCTTTCCATAGGTTGGGGAGTCATGTCCAATGAGATGACATATAATACTCATACCAAGGTCATCATATGAAGGACAAGTCAGGGATTCCACCAAGAACTCAAAACGGGCCTTGGTATCTTCGATATCAAATAAAGAAGCAATCATTGCCATGGCATCAGCAGCCTTATTTTCATGCCGAGGAATCTGCTCAAAAGTGATGACAGAGAAATAATTTTTAAAGTCATCCACCATACGTTTATATGGCAATAACTTATCATCTTTGGTCTGGTAATCATCATTAACCTGGTTAACAATCAACTGAGAATCTCTGTAGACATTTATTTCAGATACATTCCATTGTAAAGCCATTTTTAACCCAATCAGCAAAGCCTCATATTCTACCACATTATTAGTGCAAGGAAATAACAACTTGAAAGATTTCAGAATAGTGTATCCTTGTGGCATGATAAAAAGTATACCAGCTCCTGAACCCTATTGAGTGTATGAGCCATCAAAGTATAATTTCCCTTTTTGCGTGGACAAAGCTAAGATATGAGCATCAGGGAACTCTGTGTGTATAGGTTGGTCATCCATTAATGGAGCATTAGCTAGTTGATCTATGATCACTTGACCTTTGATAGCCTTCCTATCTACATATTCAATATCAAACTCACTAAGCAGCATGACCCACTTAGCCAACCTGCCTGTCAATGTAGTCTTGCTTAACAAATACTTTAAAGGATCAATCTTTGCAATAAGCTGAGTAGAATGTGACAACATGTAATGTCACCACTTCTATGAAGCAAAAACAACAGCTAGACATGCTCTTTCAATAGGGGAATAATTTAACTCATATCCCACTAGAGTGCGACAGATGTAGTAAATGGCTTTTTCTTTTCCTTCATGATCTTGCTGAGCGATAAGAGCACCTAGTGAGGTTGTCGTTGCTGAAATGTAGAGCAAGAGTGGCTTGCCTAGAATTGGTGACATCAGAGTTGGAGGATTCACTAGATACTGCTTGATTTTATTGAAAGCTTCCTCACACTTATCATCCCATTGGAATAAGATATTTTTATGCAGCAAATGTTGAAAAGGATGACTGCGATCTGCTAATTGAGAAACAAATCTTCGGATTGATTGAAGATGCCCCTGTAAAGATCTTAGCTGACTGATGTTAGTGGGGGAAGCCATCTCCAATATTGCTTTAACCTTTTCTGGATCTACTTTGATTCCTTTAGCTGAGACAATGTATCCTAACAGTTTGCCAGATGTGACCCTGAATGAACATTTCTTTGGATTGAGTCGAATCTGATATTTTTCCATCCAAGTGAATATTTTATCTAACACTCTCAAATGACCAACTCTATCTTTGGATTTTTCTAAAATGTCGTCAACATAATCTTCCATGATGGTATGCATCATGTCATGGAAGATCGTGGTCATGGCTCTTTGGTAAGTTGCTCCAGCATTTTTGAGGCCAAAAGGCATTACATTCCAGCAGTATGTACCCCATGGACAAGTAAAAGCAGTTTTTTCCTGATCTTCCGGCGCAATCTTGATTTGGTTATAGCCAAAAAATCCATCCATTAATGATAACATCTCATGTCCAGCTGTTAGGTCAACAATCATATCAATATTTGGCAAAGGGAAGTCATCTTTAGGACAAGCTTTATTTAGATCTCGAAAATCAATACAAATCCTGATAGACTTGTCTGGTTTTGAAACTGGGACAATATTTGAAATCCACTCAGCATAATCAATAGCTTGAATGAAGCCAACATCTAGGAGCTTTTTCAATTCTGCTTTCCCCATTAGAGCAATGTGAGGATGCATTTTGTGGAGCTTCTGCTTAACTGGTTTTACACCTGGTTTGATAGATAAATGATGCATAATGAGATTGGGGTCCAAACCAGGCATATCAGCGTAGGACCAAGCAAAGTTGATTTGTCATTCTCTGAAGAATTTTGCAAAAGCTTCTTTCTCTGATTCTGTCAAGGATGCTGCTACCTTGAGGATGCGTGGAGACTCCTCTGTTCCAATATTAAGGGGTACTATCAGTTCTATAAGAATGGCAGATTGCTCTCGATCTAGATAGTTTGGAAGAGTGTCAATCCTCCCATCGTCAGGCACCTTAGAGAGGTTTTCACCATTAGATGCGTCTTTTCTTTTTACTATTTTTGGATCTAATACTACCACTGAGTGGTTTTCACCATTAGATCTGCTGATTATTTTTATATTTTTATGACTGAAAGGATTGGCACTCTCTCCAAAATAGGCCATGTCATTGAGTTCTATTGGAAATCCTGACTTGTGATCCCCTGGTGGTAAATGATCCCTGATACCAAGATAGTCAATGATTGCATCATCATTATGGAAGACATCAAGTTCTGGGTGATCGGGAGAATCCCAATCAATAAGGTCAGGATAGACAAGGGGCATTGGATCACTTGGGTTGGTTTCAAAAGTAGAGATGGTATTGATGGAAAAGTTGTCAAGGTTTATGATAGTATCAGTGAGGTCTATTTCCATACTCTCATCCAAATTATCTGTCACAAGATAATGGTCACTTCGCTCATGAGCAACATGAGTAGTATTACGTGAGACCAATCCTAGTGAGTCACTCATTGAACTCTCACCCTCATGGTAATTGTTACTATATTGATGGACAACATTGACTCCTATGTCTTCAGTACCATCAGATAAGGAATCCCATTCATAATCATTAGAATCAGAATCATCATTATCCTCAAGTCTATCAATGATTATTTGAGCTATCCTTTGTTTTTCTAGATCTACATACATGCCATGCTTTCTGAATTGTAAGGCAGGAACTTTAGATGTCTCATGAAAAGGTGGCTTTTTTTCTTTTCCTTTTGTTTCTTGTGATCCTTCTCCCTTATATCCTAATCCTGTAGTGTCTCATTGATAATTAGGATTTTTCAAAATTGGTTTTATAACACCTTCTCTTTGTAACCCTAGAGGTCCAGCACCTTGATATCCCATGTTTTGTAGCAAAGTATACCCTTTTCCATAGACATCAGGTGATATATAATCATGTTTAATATCATCTTCAATTTGATGTGTCTTAAGCCAATAATTTGCATTATGCTCAGCTGCCTCTTTGGATATTGTGCCCCCACTTATAAATGTGTTATAAACAAGTGTGGAAGGGGGTTCTGATTGTTGTTTAGTGATCAAAGACCTACCATATGATTTAGGAGATAAAGGTAACTCAGTGATGCAAAGAGCTTGACCTAAAGTATATTCTCCCATACTTCTCTCTTTGATATCTATCTTGATCCCGTCTGATTTAGAAGTTGATGCTATATTACTAGGGTCACCAGGTGTAGTTGTAGAAGATCCAGTATGATTATTGGGAACCAAAGAATCATAAATCTACACATTGCTACAATATTGAAAAGGATTGGAATCTCCTTTGACAGTGATCTCCTGACCATTGTGAGGAAATTTTATACATTGATGATAAGTTGATGGCACAGCTTGCATGGAATGAATCCATGGTCTTCCCAAAAGAATATTATAAGCAAGATCCATGTCTAGGACTTGACAAGAGACATCTTTGACAATAGGACCGATTCTAATTGGAAGAACAACAGACCCCTTGGATGATCGCTCTTCCTCATCATAGGCTTTTATTGTGATTTTCTTTTTTTGATCAACGACATTTTTAGAAAATCCCAATGCAAGGACCAACTTTAATGTGCAAATATTCAAGCCAGCTCCCCCATCTATTAATACTCTTTTAATCTTGTGATTCTGGACAAGGACTTCGATATGTAAAGGAGCATTATGAGGTTGGGTAATGGCTAAATCATCATTTTCAGTAAAGGACAAATAGTGTGGGGTCGTTAAATGGCCTACCATAGCTTGAAATTGATCAGGATTTAGAGTTGTTGGAACTTGGGTCTCTAAGAGAGCTTTTTCAAGGATGTCTTTGTGAGATGGAGAAAGACACAAAAGCTCTAAGATGGATATCTGGGCCGGTGTCTTTTTGAGCTATTCCAAAAGATTGTACTGGTTGGAAGTATTGGGTATGGACTTTGGAACATAAACGGACTTTTTGTGAGTAGTGTTTGGTTTAGACTAGACTCCTTGGAGAGTAACCTTGGCTTGAGCACGAGTAGTAGCATGTATTGGTTGGCTCTCTGATTTTCCCTTTATGGTAATAACATTGGCATAATATGCAGAAGGATGACGGTCAGAAATGTTACCAACACATCTATAGGGTGTGTTATTATAATTGGCTTGGTTGTCACCCTTATTGTTGGAAGAACCTCCCTTTTCATGCTCAGGAAGTGGATCTTTGAATGCCGTATGTGATTCATTCGAGACATGTCCGTCAACACTAATTTCACCGCTTTCGATTAAGTCTTGGATCACATTTTTAAGTCTTTGACACTCATTAGTTATATGTCCTTTTCCTCTGTGGAATTCACAATAATCATTTCCATTCCACCAAGAAGGCTTCACTCTAGGTTCATAATCTTTCGGTTCAGGAAGCGTGATGAGTTTCTTGGTGATTAACTTCCGTAATGCTGATTCGAGAGATTCCCCTAAAGGAGTAAAGTTTCTTCGAGGTGAGATAAAATGCAATCTCGGTTTAGGTGAATCTTTGGTGGTATTTTGACTTGCCGACTGATTGTTGTATGTAGCTTGAGTAGCGTTAGTTGTACTTGTGAGATTTAGAAGAGGTTTTGTCGGTTGGACATTATGATTATCAACAATTCTGTCATTGACAATGTTTTTGTTTTTATTCCAATATTTCAATTTGTCATTGTTGGAATTGGAGTTATAAGTGTTGGAATTGGAATTTGAGGATCCAACATTGTCTTTGGAATAAAGTTTTATCTCACCTTTTCGGACCATGGCTTCCTCAATCTTGATACCATTTTCTATGAGCTTATTGAAATTTGGTGGACATTGCAATTGTAACCTATAACTCATTTCTGGTGTAAGGTTATGCACAAAAATATCCATCTTTTCTTGTTCAGGAATTGTTCATGGATATTTAGAAAACAATTGACACCATCTTTGCAAAAAAGTAAGGAAAGGTTCTCCATTCTTTTGATGTGCATTGCAAAGATCAATCATAGTGACCTCATGTTTGATGTTATATGAATAATGAGTCACAAATTTGTCAAGAAGCTCATTGAAAGATTTGATGCCCGGGGGAAGTTTGGAGAACCATTCCATGGCTTGTCCTCCTAAACTTCACGGAAATAGTCACATAAGATAAGTGTCATTGTGAGCGACTTCAATACAAGCAACACAAAACTCATGAATATGGTCTTGTGGATCCGAATTCCCTTTGTATTTGTCAAATTTTGGTACCTCAAAATGAGGAGGGAATGGAATCATTGCTAAATTCTTATCAAAAGGATAAGGACATATATCATCCAAAGAATACTTCTTAGTTGATGATCCAGTTTGAATATCATGAATTTGTTGTTGAAGCATCTGGATTTGTTGTAGGACGGGATCCAAAGATAATGTGTTTCCTTGTGAGTTTTGGGAAACATTACACTATTGAGTATGTTGAGGATCATTGGATTGCTGATTATTTTGAAAAACATTCTGTTGTTGATCACTATGGGACGCATTGGATTGTTGATTGATTTGAGAAGCATTGGATTGTTGATTGATTTCCTTTGCTCCATGAGGATCTTGAGAACCTTTAAGGATATCTTGATTTTGTGTAGGAGTTGGTTCTCTAAGATTGGTAACATCAAAATCACTTGGTAACTTAGCTCCTTGTTGAGCAAGCATGAGGAAATACATCTCTTTATCCAAGCCTATAAGTCATTCCATGACTTGTAAAAATTTAGGATCTTGTGCAGCATCCCTAAGTTCCTCATTAGTAGGTTTGTCATCAAATGTGAGAGGATTAGTTTTCTTAGGAGGCTGTTTGGGCCAAGGATTCTCATCATTGCTGTTATTGCCTTCCATTTTGTCTAGGGATTCTGGATTAATAGGTTGTTTGAGTTTCTGAGATCGAGTTTGAACCATAAAACAGATGAAAATGATTGTGGAAAAGAAAGATTCTTGATAAAAAGATATGGAGAATGACTGGTAGAAAAGATATGATAAGTATTGAAAATTGGGGTCAAGAAACAATAATCTAAGCAAGCTTGATGGTTAAGGATGATATATCCTAATATGATAAGCTCACCAAGATCAAAGTCTGATAGATAAGGTAAATCTTCAACACCACACTGAAAATTTTAAGATTTGAAGAAAGTGATTTGTTGACTCTTGAGGAAGGAATGATGATGAAAAGTGATGAAAGTGGTCAAATTAGAAATCAGAGGTCTATGTAACGTAACTATTTTTTCAAAATCTTGCTGAAGATGAAAATGGTTATTTGAAAAAGTGATTTTGAAAATCCAAAAGCCTATGAAAATGCTCTTTGTTGTAAATGCGCAGGACAGTGTAATATATGCACAGTGAAATGAAACAAATGTGCAGCAAATTTTGACAGATGCGCACTGATAAATTCAAATGCCCAGTAACTTGAATCGTATGCGCAGAAATTTTGAATGTATGCGCAGGTTGTCAAATTTTTGATGATTTTGCTGTTTTGATGATAGGGAATTTTTTTTGTTTTAGTTTTTCTGATGTTTTCTGGTTTTTGGCAAAGTAAAAATGCATAAACACACACACACAAGACAAAGATGATTTTGATCTAATTTAATCTAGTATGAATGCACAAACATGCTTACAATCCTAAGGTTGGCAAGGATGATATCTGCTGAATCCCCACTAGGATAATAAAATCTAGCCACGCAAATCCACAGCGGACAGCCTAGGAACTTGGAGGCACGGGCTCCTCCTTATAGTGCACTCACTTCTCAGGCACACCAAGTTTCGAATTCAATGGGTCATTACTTCCCAAAGAACTGCTATCTCTACTATGAACCGTGAGTAATGTGGGGTGTCTTCACGAGCTTGGGTGACTCCTTGAGCCAGCAGATAGAAGGTTTTTGGCCACTAAACAAAAGTTGTTAATAAGGACATCCGTTCAAGTGGTTGTGATCAAGTCATTTTCCCAATTAAGGGGGCTCTCCCAATCCTTTCAAAGCAAGGCTTTCACCTCTACTAAGTAGGACTTTAACGCACCACTGGGGTACTAGAGGAGATTTTGGTTGCCACAACAAATTCACACCTGTCTAATGTGAGACTAATCACACTAGCATTTTTTATATACCAGTTTGGAAGGGCTTGGCTTTAGCCTATTACCGGTTGGGTCATTCCTTGGGGTGAGTACCTCTTTTCCCACTAAAGACCGCCCTCTAAAAATTATAACAATTTCTCTTACACCCAAGATCCACAAATGGCGAGGGGAGAGGATACGTTGTTATAATTTTGGGATTACAATTATGCTATTAAGCAAAACACAACAGACACGTAAATCTATGCTAAGGAAAACACACAAAGCAAAAACATGTCATATTTTAAGCCCAACGAGATTATAGTCTATTTTGTAAACCCCTTGGCAATCTGCAAATCAAATTGTTAGAAAAATGTTTTTAGCAATGGGGTCTTCAAAAATTACGTCCTGCAAAACAACCTAAAAAAAACTACCAGAACGAATAGACACTCGTCAAAATGTTAGCTAAAAACAAATCTAATAGAAAATTGAATCTTTCTACAGAAACTGATAAATGCACATAACAGTGTGATATATGCACAGTAAGTATAGATGTATGCACATGAATGATGTATGCGTGAGACAGTTTAATGAATGCGTAGCCTGGTGGAATGTATGCGCAGTTATTATGGATACGCAATGAAAATGAATAAATGTGCAGGAACAGCAGACAAATGCACAACAATTATAACAAAGAGGAAAACAAATGAAAATTTTATGCCAGAGAATGGATGCGCAACGAAAATGAACAGATGCGTAGGAATCGTGGATGAATGCATAGAAAAAACCTGTAGAAAAACCTGCACACGGAAAACTAAAAACTGAAAGTGAAAAGCCCGGGTGGGCCCTCCTTCTAGCACCAAAAATGTATGCAAATTAGTTGGATACTATTCTAAATGATGAATTAACTAATAAAATGGTTAATAAATCTATCTAATAAGCAAACTACAATAAAGAATGCAATAACAAATGAAACGAAATTAACAATTTACCTTCACCTAGAAATGCAGCTTGTCTCCATTGTCCTCCTAGCTTTGATTTCTTGAAGATGTTGAGCTCTCAGATTTCCAAATGAAGCTCTTTCCCAAGATGATCCCAAAGTGTGGAGATTGAATGAAATGAGGGCACAATTAAAACTTGATTATGCAAATATGGTGGATGAAATGCAAATGATGGGATGATAATATGGATGCTTGGATGCTTGATTGCTTGGATGCTTGATTTCTTGAATGCTTGAATGCTTGTTCTCAAAAATACCTATTAGCTTTCAAATGGAAAATGAGGCTCCTTTTATAGAGTTTTGGAGGATCTAGGCCTAGGTGGCAGAATCCTACGGTTGAGAATGAATGGTGGAAGATCATAGGGCTAAAATTGACTTGGTTGAAGGAGTTGAGAGAAAGGGGGATGTAGTTGGAATGTGAGAGAAAGAATAGGGATGATGTTCCTCTCACATTGACGTGGAGGAGAAGAAGGTGGAAGGGAAAGACACATGTCAAGTGTCTCACAAAGACCAGAGAGAGAAAGAGGGAGAGACCTTTTCCTCATGAGGACTCTTTGCAAAAGTGTTCTATGAGTCACCCTTGACCCTTAGAGGTGGCTTGAGAAGCCCCTTAGGAATAGGGAATGTCTCTTGACTTGGTTGTTGAGAGGACAAGTGCTCATGAGACCAAGTCCTATGAGACCACATAGCCCTTAAGAATAGGACATGTGTGGGTGAGGATAAATATGAATAAATAATTAATAATAATTATTTATCTTAGCCAAGGTGATGTGTCAGGTGACTAGGTGGATGAAGTGGACTAGGAGATTTAGTCATATTTAGTTGATTGTGTATTTAATTAAATCACTTTAATAGACTTTTTAGAAGACTTAGGATATAGAATTAGACTATAGTGAATTTATTAAATAAATTGAATAATTTACTTAATAAATAGAGAAAACAAATATTAATTAAATAATAAATATTTAATTAATTGATCAAGTCAATAGTAATTAAATAATAAATATTTAATTAATTAATGAAGCCATTTTTAGGTGTATACATGTATCCTTGATTCTCTTCCTTATGATGTCTCTTGTATTGTCATCATAAGGAGGGGGGAATACATACAACTTCCCTATTACATTGTTTACATTTTTAAGCCACTACTAAGCACACAATAGTTTTAAGCTTCCATTAGGCACTCAACATTTTTAAGGCATCAATAGGTGCACAATGTTTTTGAGCTGCCTATAGATGCACAACATTTTTAAGCCGCCATTATGAGAAGAACATTTTTAAGCCACCTTTAGGAGCACAACATTTTTAAGCTGAGATGCACAACTTTTTTAATTTGCAAGTACGTGCAAAGACATTTTAAAGTCTCCAATAGGTGCAAATTTTGCATGGTAGAGTTGACCAACATAACATAATTATATAGACTATCAATTGTCCTTCCTCTCTCTTCTCTCTCCATGGATCACCTAAGCATAAAACAATTTTCTATCCTATTGGATTCACGGTCTCTCTCTCTCTCTCTCTCTCTCGTTCTTCTCATGGTTATGCTAGTAGGTTAGACCATGGAGTTTGTAAAATTTCTTTGGCGATACTCTTATGTTTCTATGTGATCACTTGTGCTCTTGCAATATCTTTCCAAACATGATATTAGTGGGTAGGATATTTAGGGTCAAGGTCTCTTTCACTAGTTGATTTGGAGTTCTTTTTAGTACTAAACCATTTTGTGTCTTTTTTCTTTTCTTTTCCTTTTTCTTTTTTCTTTGTTTTCATGCCCTTGTGCATGGATGCAGAGTTAAATCCTTGGTTTGGGGGATTGCATCCTTAATTTTAGTTTTGTCTTATCTCTTTTTAATTTGTCTATCATCATCTCTGTCTTTCTTTCTTCTTTTTCATCTTTTACCGTCAGCATGAGCTTGTCTCATACTTCAACTAAAGTAAGGGCTAAAGGTCACGTCCTAAGAACTAAGAACTTAATTTGTCCTCATTTTGAGACCATTGTGAGCCTACTTTAGTGTTTTTCTTATGGTAGGACCTTATATTTTACTTAAGTGAATATTTAGTTTGGAAATAGATCTGATGCAAGGGAGGATGGGGAGAGGGGCCAAAGGCACACCCTAACTAGATCCACCTTGCAGAAATCACATGCGGAAGCAACAACACACAAAAGTGAGAGAGAGAATAGAGAAACCTTCATATATTTTCTTCAATTGATTCATACATGCCGAGTTGTAAGGCCTTCCTGGTTTAGGCCAGATATTACAATCAAGTACAGAAGTCCACCAACATGTGAGGATCTACCAATAATCTCTAATCTTCTAGCTTCTAGCTTCTATCTTCTAATTGAACTGACTCCCTAAACTCTAACCAACTAACTACATTTATACAAGAGGCTACTGAACAAGTTGGCCTTCAGATCCACCATTAATGGAAATAATGACCAGATCTAGGTCCACATTCTTCCCAATGATAGATACCATCATTAAATCTATGACCAAATATAAATGCAAGAGTCAGACTCAATAGAAATCCAAAATAAATAACTTGGTAAGAAAGCATAACCGAGCACTGGACAAGCATCACCGAGCGCCAGGGAAATAATTGAGAGCTAGAGAGATAACCAACTAACACTAGTGAACAAAGGAAATTGAGCAACACTAAACCGACTCATTCAAAGGAGGAACTGATCAACACATAATACTTCAAACATGTTTTTGGTGACACAGGATTTCCAAGGACCTGAGATGCTCATGCATCAAACACCTGGGATTATTTGAAATGATTCTTTAAATCATGAAGCAAGTACAATCTTAGATGAATCTAACTTAGATTGTGAAATCCATGAACTGTCTTCAATTGGTCTATTCTTCCACTTTACTAGATATTCCATATATTTTTTTTCTCTTGTACTTTTGCCAATTCTTTGCTCCAAAATCCACTCAACTTCTTCCATCTTTGTCTTAGGATAACCCATCGGTACTGTCATGTCTTAATCAGGTTCATGGTACTCATATGAATCAGCAATGTTGAATATAGGTGATATATCCATGCCATTAGGTAACTCAATCTCATATACATTTCCACTATCAAATTTCTTTAGTATCTTGCAAGGTCCAAACTTCTTCATTTTTAGCTTCTCATATGTTCCAATAGGAAATCAACCTTTCTTCAAATGAACCACTACTTCATCACCAAATGCAAAATTTTTATGTCTTCTTGATCTATCAACTCTGTCTTTGTATTTATGATTACTTTTCTCCAGCTTATGTTTCACATCTTCATGCAATCTCTTCATGTACTCAACAAACTTTACTCCAACACTTCTCTTTCTTTCATCAGCAATATCCCTCAAATCTGATATACCTCTCGGTTGTATGCCATTTACAATCTCAAAAGGTGTTTTTCCAGTACTCCTATTCACTGAATTATTGTATGAAAACTCTTCTTACGCCAACACAGAATCCCAATTACTCGGTGTATCTCCAGACATCTCAAAAGATTTCCCAAACTTCTATAAAACTTATGTCTATCCATCTGTCTGTGGGTGAAATGTAGAACTATATTTCAACTCGGAGCCAAACTTTCTCCAAAGGGTCTTCCAAAAGTATCCAACAGATTTACTATCTCGATCAGAGATAATAATCTTTGGTAATCCATGCAATCTGACAATTTCCTTAAAGAAAAGATATGTTATATGTACTACATTTGATGTCTTTCTATAAGTATAAAATGTGTCATTTTAGAAAATCTATCCACAACAACAAATATGGAATCATTACCTCTCACTGTCTTATGTAAGCCAAGAACCAAATCCATCCTGATATCAATCCAAGGTTTCTCAGGAATATAAATCGGTGTATACAATCCAGTATTATGACTTACTCCTTTTGCAACTTGAAAAATTCCATAACTTTTCACAAATTTCTAAACATCTTTATACAACTATGGCCAAAATTATTTCTCCTTAAGCAAATTCAATGTTTTATCAACACCAAAATGTCCAGCCAAACCACTACTATGTTTCTCCTTTATCAAATTAGTTCTCATTGGTTCTCTCGGTATACAAAACCGAATACCTTTAAACAACATACCTTATGAAATAAAATATTCTTCCCATTTAGTACTCGATTGATCTTGAATAGGTATCAAATTCATAAGAATCTCTCATGTCATCAGAGCCAAGAACTTCAATTTTCATCTCGGTCATCAAAGATCTTCTTTTGCTTAATGCATCTGCAACTTAGTTAGTGACTCCACTCTTATGCTTTATCACAAATGTATAACTCTACAAATACTCAACCCATTTCACATGTCTCTGATTCAACTTATTCTAACTACTAATATATTGTAAAGCCTTATGATCGGTATACAATACAAATTCACTCGATATCAAATAATGTCTCCATTTCTTCAGCACTTGAACAATAGCATAGAATTCATCATCATACACAGAGTATTTCCTTTTTGCATCATTCAAATTTTCACTAAAGAAAGCAATAGGTTTACCTTCTTGACTCAACACAACACCTATTGCACTTCCACTTGTATCGTGTTCCACTTGAAATACCATATTCAAATTAGGAAATACTAACATAGGCAATTTAGCAACCTTCTACTTCAGAGTCTCAAAATTTTTATCAGCTCCATGTGTCCACTTGAATTCTCTTTTATCTTCTCTCATAGTCTCAGTCATAGCATTACAAATTGAACTAAAATTCCTAATGAACTTTTGGTAAAAACTTTTCAAACCATGAAATGATCTTACCTCACTAGCATTCTCAGGTGTAGGCCAATTCAAAATAGCTTCAACCTTTTCAGGATCCATTTTCAAACCATCAGCTGAAATCACAAATCCCAAATACATAATCTCCTCTTTCATGAATGAACACTTTTTCAAATTTATCAACAACTTTTCTTATTTCAACCTCTGCAATTCTTGTTTAACATGCAACAAATTTTCTTCTCTGGTCTTACTAGATATCAGAATATCATCAAGATATACAATCACAAACTTACCCAATAATTTCTTCAAAACTTCATTCATCAATCTCATAAAAGTACTTGGTGTATTAGTTAAACCAAAAGGCATAACCAACCACTCATACAAACCTTCTTTTGTCTTAAAAGTAGTCTTCCACTCATCACCTTCTCTGATTTTGATATGATGATACCCACTTTTCAAATCAATTTTGGTAAAATAATTTTCTCCAATCAAACTATCCATTATGTCATCCATTCTTAGCATAGGAAACCTATATTTCATTATTGTCTTGTTGATTGCTCTAGAATCAGTACACATTCACCATTCTCCATTCTTCTTAGGTGCTAATACATTAGGTACTGCACAAGGACTCAAATTTTTTTGGATGAAACCTTTTTGTAATAATTCTTGAATCTATTGGTTCAATTCCTCATTCTCGATAGGTGTCAACCAATGTGGTGCCTTATTTGGTAAACTAGCTCTAGGGATTAGATCCATGCAATGATCAATGCTTCTCTTCAATGGAAAACCATCAGGTACATTATTAGAAATGATTTCATTGTACTTGAGAGTAACTTATCAATCTCCTCAAGTATACTATCCTCTATTTTCTTACTTGGGTTGTTATGAATCACAAAAAAACATACATCATTCTTCTATAAATCCATAAAAAAATTCTTCCTTCCATCAAGCCACATTTCACAGATGTGCAAACATTACTAATAGGTTCTTTAATTAAAGGTAACAAGATTTGTCTTCTCCCATCAGCCCAAATAGTATATTTATGCAATCTCCCATCATATATAGCATGTGTATCATATTGCCAAGGTCTACCCAACAAAATATGACAACAATCCATAGGCATGATATCACATAACACCTTATCATAGTACTTTACAATTTTCAAATTCAAATAACATTGTTCACTTACCAAGAGTGTATGCTCATCTTTGATCCATGAAATCTAATAGGGCTTCAGATGTTCCAACCTTTTCAACTGCAACTTTGTGACCATTTCCTCAGATGCCATATTCTCTGAGCTACCACTGTCAATGATTACCTTCCAAAATTCATCACAAACTCTACAAGTGGTCTTAAACAAACTTTTCCTTGCCAAATCTTCCTTATTACTTTCACTCCAAAGTGATCTCCTTACCATTAATTTATTTTCCTTCTCAGGTTCATTCGGTGACTCTTCTTGCATCAAATAATTTCTACTATTACCAACCTTCTTACTTGCATGAGTACATTCAAATGATCTATGTCCTTCTTCTCCATAATTGGAACAAGTTCCTTGGAAACTACCTCTATTATAACCACCTTAGTAGCTAATGCCTCTGCATCTAGATAAACTTTCACCTTTCCAATCGGTCTTGCCTTTATCTAGATTTGTCTTTTCAGGTTCAAATCTACTATTTTCACCATGAGATCTACCTCTTCCTCTAGGGAATCTACCACCTCTACCTCTTTGTCTTTGGTCGTTTCTCTTGTTCAATTTCTCCTCAGCTTTCAATGCAAATTGATAAGCCTCTTCAATGTTCTCCAATTTGACCAAACTGATTTCTTCTTGGATGGAAACTCTCAAACCATTTAGGTATCTAACAATTCTTTCCACATCATCTTCATCATGTCCAGATCAGATATCTAATCTATAGAATTCCTCAGTATATTATTTTATCAAGCTATCTTTCTGCCTCAAACTTTGCATTCACCTAACTAGGTTAATATGATAATCACAAGGTAAGAACTTTCCTTTCAATTTATTCACCATTTTATTCCATACCTTGCGTTTTTCTTTTCCTTTCCTCTTTTTGTCCAACTGCAGATGTTCCCACCACAAGGATGCATGACTTTTCAACTTTGTGCTTGCAATTTTCACCTTCTTTTCCTCAGGTACATTCTCATAATCAAAGTACTCTTCCATCTCAGTGATCCAATCCACCAATTCATCAGAATCCAATTTTCAACTATACTCAGGAGGATTAACGTGTTGTGTAGACTTCAAATTTGTCAAAGCCTTCAATAATCTTTTCTCACCTTGATCCCTCTCCAGTGCAGGTTCTACATCACCTTGTTCTTCCTCAATTTCATCATCACTAACATCTTCAACATGTATTCCTCTTCTTTGGGTTGTTTCAATAGCTTCTAATCTAGCAGCAAGTTGTCTCAACATGTCTACCAATCCTAGATCCACATCTTGCCTCCCACAAACTATCTTGAAACCCTCTGCAATTGCGCAATTGCAGGTCAAATCACAATTTTCTACCCCACAAAAATTCAACTAGGGTTTGACAAGAAGGAACCCTCAAACCTAGATTCTGATGCACTAGCATCCTAGGATTCTTGGCAATCCTGTATCAACCAAAAATATGTTTGTTTTGGAAGTCAAATTAGTAGTTTTGATCTTAGTTGGTGAAGTATTTTCTTGATTTTGGAGTTTGGTTTCTCAGTTACTATGGTTACCGAGGTGCTCAATCTCTAAAGAACGCTTGGTAATTGAAGGCATCGGTTACTTCTAGCACTCGGTGATAATTGTGTTGCTCGGTGATACTTGGCATGGTCGGTTCACTGGCGCTCGGTTATTTCTCTCATGCTCGGTGTTCTTGCAGACTGACTTGGTTGTTTGGATGAATCGGCTTGGACGAATGATGTATTTAATTTGGGTCACACTCCTTGAGTTATGGATTGACCATTAGAGGTGTGGAGACCTAGATCTGGTGTGTTGCATTCCCCTATGTGATCTAGATGCCGACATGGATAATTTATTTATTGTAAGGCTATTTGAGAGTCGACTGATGTTTTGGCATTTAATAATTGTTCGTAGGAGTTAATTATTTCATCAAGCCAGCTTGTGGCTATGAATTAGTATTTAAGTGGATGTTTGAGTAGATGTTTAGGCAGTTGGAGGTATGAGCTAGTAGCTTGTGAGCTTAGGCATCAGGAAGATTTCTTGGAAGTTGTGAGTACAAGTTTAGATCTTTCTTGGGATCGCTACTAGTGTCCTATCATGTTGCAGACCTAGGCTAGCTAAGTGGTGAGGTTGTGATGAGATTTGGATCCTGTGAGATCTTAATATTGCATATTGCATGTAATAGGGAAGGCCTTACAGCCCAGCATATTGCGTGTAATCAGTTAATTTATGAATAAAGATTCTAGTTTTATACCTGATCTTGTGTTTAAGTTGTGTAATTCCACTGTGTTGTGGTTCTATTGCAAGTTTGGACAATCCTTAATTGGATCCTCCATCCTTGACTGCATCAGATTCACAAACCTAGATCCAGATCTCACCTCGCTCTGATACCACCTAACACAAGGGAGGATGGTGAGAGGGGCCAAAGGCACACCCTAACCAAATCCACCTTCTAGAGATCACACGTGAAAGCAAAAACACACAAAAGTGATAGAGAGAATTCATAAACATTAATATATTTTCTTCAATTGATTCATACATGTCGGGTTGTAAGGCCTTCGCAGTTTAGGCCAGGTATTACAATCAAATATAGAAGTGGACTCGACATGAAAGGATCTTCCAATAATCTCTAATCTTCTAGCTTCTATCTTCTAACTAAACTAACTCCCTAAACTATAACCAAACAACTACATTTATACAAGAGGCTACCGAATAAGTTGGCCTTCAGATCCACCATTAACAGAAGGAATGACTAGATCTAGGTCCACATGCTTCCCAATGATAAATACCATCATTAATTCTGCAACCAAATATAAATGCAAGATTCATCCTCAATAGAAATCCAAAATAAACAACTTGGTAAGCAAGCATAACCAAGCGCTAGACAAGCATCACCGAGTTCTAAGTAAATAACTGAGCACCAGAGAGATAACTGACCAACACCATGCAACACTGGACCGACTTGGTCAAAGAAGGAACTGAGCAACACAAAAAACTTCAAACATGTTTTTGGTGACATGGGATTGCCAAGGACCCAAGATGCTCCTGCATCAAGATCCTCCTTCTGGAATCTTGTTTAAACTTGAGGTTGGCTCTAACTTCTATGCATGATTTTGCTTTTTTCCATCCAATCACATAATTTATTTTCTACCTAGGTCCTATGCATGCATTTTTGGATTATAGGATTTTTCCCTAATTTATTGATGGACAATGGCTTTCACCACCCCTTTTTGGCACACTCCCCTTAGTCCTAGAAAAAATTTAATTTCCCTGGACAACACTGGTTAGGTTGGCCTTGTCCTATATCCTTTTGTTTTACTTGGCTCTAGGCCCAATGTGTAGGGTTTTCTCCTAGAATTTTAATTGATGTCAACGTGCAAAATTTGAGCCCTAAAATGTGTATAAAAGGAGACCTCTTCCTCTCATTTTCATCCATGATTACATCCAAAAATTTACATACACACACATGCGAGATATCATTCATTTTGTATTCAAGAGATACAAGTGCAAGAAAACATCCATTTCAAGACACCCATTATCAAGCATTTAAACCCATCAAGTATTCAAATTCAAGGAAGTCATCAAGAGCTTTTAAGCATTCAAGTCTTCATTTTCATGTATTCAAGGCATTTCCTTCCATAGGTCTATCTTATTTCCTCTTCAGAGGCCAAGAAAATGAGTTTTCAATCAAGGAAGGAGATCCACATTCATCCATCAAGTCCTCTTCTTCCTTAATCCAACATTATGCCAAATTACAACTTGTACTACATGAGGTTTTGTCTTACATGATTTCCTTTTGGTTTTTTGTGTTGATTCAAAGCTATTGCATCAACATTCTTGATCACATACTTAGAGATAATTGCATCATATTTACTTTTGTTTAATCATTTATCACATTTACATATCATTAACATTTATTTGATAAGGAATCTAAAACCCTACATTGTGTTCTATCTATGATGAATTGGAACCTTTACTCTTTGATTTTGTTGATCGGGTTCACTTTGTTGGAGGAATTTTATTCCAATGTATGTAGGAAGTGGGATCTACCATTGATAACAATTTTCTCCATTACAATAATCTATTACAATGAAACAAAACACATAATATGATTTTTTTTGCTATCAAAATGGATTGTGGGAGGGGAGAATTAGTTATGGGCATTACAGTTTTGAGCGGCCAAGGAGTTGTATACAAATGGGATGGAGATGAGGACTTGGATGGGGACCAATATCTTTGTTTGATAAGCCCATTTCAGGATCGTTCACTTTCTAGGATTAAGTTTGGGTCCCCACATGAACTTGTTTGAACCCATTTTGGTGGCTTGAATTGACAAAAGGGATAATGGATTCAGTGGTGACCCTTCTATCTACTTTTTGGTGATTTAGGCCATGTAGTGTTTGTTGTAGTTTTGTGGGTGGTGATTTTGGTGATCTCTTCTTAAGTAGTGGTTTTGTTTTAGTGGCTAAGTTATGTGTATTAGAGTTTATATTCCCTTGCATCTGGTGTTGTCTAAATATCCCTCGCTAAGGGACTCCATCTCAGTGATTGGTGAGATGTTGGGTTTATTGGTAGATGATATTTTGTTGGGTTATGACATCTCTTGTGTCTCTATTTTGTTCAGAGTTATTTTGTGGTTTTGGGTATCCTTTTTATGGATTTTGTATTCATGCTTCTTGGCACTAGGGAGATGCCAAAGATGTGTTATGAACTCTTTTCTTTGGTCTTGCCCAAATTATAGATGCTTTTACAGGGGTTTATACAATTCAGTTTGATGGGTTTCATGGCTAAGGGTTTTCCTCCAATTTCTTTTTAGTAGTGTTGAATGGTTGAAATCCTTCTCTTTGGTTATTTTCAATTCTATTGCATTCATTGTAAGGCTCTTAGATGACCTATTTCATCCTTTCTAGTGTCTGAGCTTCTCTTTGTCTTGGTAGTTTTTGCTAAAGCCTTTTTTGGTTTGTCTATAGTGGCCAGTGATGGGGCCTTCTGGATTTTTTGTGTGTTGTGGACATTGTTGGGTTCTTCCCCTTCCTTTTTAGTAGTTTCTATTCTTGTTCTCATTGGGGGGATGGGCACTGCTCCTGAGATGGCTTGGGTTGAGGGATCCAGATCTTTGAGGGACCTCCTTTTATTGGTGGCGAGAGGGTTTGGAAAAGCTTGTTTCCTTTCTCCCCCTCTTTGTGGGCCTTTCCCTTTCTTTGGAGTTTCTTCTCTTTACCTTGCATTATATAGGTTGCTACTCGGTTTCTTCTCCTTACCATGGTGAAGACACAAGAAGATTTGAGGAGGTTGACTCTTGTAACTTCTGGTTTCTTGTTTCGTTCTCAATCTTTTTGTGGCTTTGTTAGTTGTGATGGTCATGCGGATGCCTACAATTCTAATGGGGTCATTCTAGCCTTGGTTTTCCCTTCGTTAGGCTATATTTTTTGGGGGTTGTGGTTTTCCCTTGTGTTTCTTTGAGTTTTTTGTTTCATCTACTTTATAGGGCTTCTACTATTCTTGGTTTGACTCTTTCCTGTATGGCTTCTACAGACCTAAAGTCTACCCCTATATAAGTGAGGTTTCTATTTGTAACTATGTTGTCAGTTTAGCACATTGTGCTCCTATTGTCTTGTTTCTCATTACTTATTGAGGTGGCAGCGTCTCCTATGGAGATGTGGATTTTCTTGTGGATGGAGGATTACTCTTCTCTCAACCATGGCTACTCAAATATAGAATTGAAGTTAGTGTGGTTTGACCTTCTAGTTGTCTTCTCCTCTATTGTTTCTATTGAGATGGAATCCTCTCCTATTGAGTTGGAGAGGAGCTTCGTAGGTGAGGAGGTGTTTGACAGTCATAATTTCTTTACTAGGTGTAGTTGGATAGATTCTAGGTACCAATTAAAACCCAATTTGAAGGTTTGAAGAACCTTTGAAAAACCCCTCATCCTCTTGCCTTGAAATGCTACACATATATGTATGTATGCGCGCGCGCACACACACACACACACACATATATATATACATATATATATACATATATACATATATATATACATATATACATATATATATACATATATATATATATATATACATATATATATATATATATATATATATATATATATATATATACACATATATATATATACACATATATATATATACATATATATATATATACATATACTATATATATATATATACATACATATATATATATACATACATATATATATATATGTATGTATATATGTATATATATATGTATGTATATATGTATATATATATCTATACATATATGTATATATATACATCTATACATATATATATATATATACATCTATATATATGTATATACATATATATATATGTATATATACATATATATATACATATATACATATATATATATAATTTTCAGTAAGGTTTACTCAAGCTCTTCAGCCTAACTTCCCTATTTCTATAAGCGCCTTTTTATAATCAGCATTTGCTATAACTTGGAGTGTCGGTGGAAGATAAAGAGATTTCGTGTGTTACACATTAAAATACTATTCTCACATGCTATGTCGAAAAGCACTTCATGGTGGGCCTTTGATGCTTCAAGAACTCTTTTCCTTAATAGTGGGCGAAAGGTCCAGAACTTGTCAGAAATAGATCTCCAAAAGGTGCCCTCATCGGACCATATCACAAGTGTCAATTGATGAATAGTGATAACAATTTCAACAAATCTCACTATTATTTCTTTCCTAAAAGTCATCGATGAGTGGACTCTACCTTTATTAGCGATGGTGGAATGCTGCATAAAGCCTCAATTTTTAAAAGGAAAAAGGAGCGCAACTTCATTCAGTTAAAATAAACATTTATAATTCCAAGTATAGATTTCTGGTGGCTTTATGGATAGTTTTAAATTTGGTTAATTGTCTCTAACACTTTTGATCATCTTTGTCTTTATTCAAAATGTGATAGATTATACTCACAATATTCTGTTTGAGCGGGAAACTAATTCAAGATTATCAGGTGTGTTTGAATGAAAATTGTGATTAAGAGTAGTATATCAAAAGAATATCTAGTTAGTTGTAGAGGGAATTGGAGAAAAACCGAGGAAGAATAATATTTGAAATGGACACGGAGAGCGTCCAAGAAATGGTAAACATGTAAAAGGTAGAGAGGATTATGGAATCCTTTCAAGAAGAGGGGTTGCTAGCTGAAATAAATTTCATTGTACGAGGGAGTGATTGAAAGTAATCACAAAAGAAAGGGAAGACTTAACTCCGAGTGAAGCTTTTAAGAGAGCATTCACAAAGTTAACGAAAGGGGCTGGGAAAAGGGAAGAATAGGGCATACAAATTTGTAAATTAATTAGAAGAGGTAATTATGAGGGAGACTCTTTTTCCTTTTCAAATAATTTCTTAAATCATATTTCTACAGTTATAACTTGTCATCCATTTAATTTTGATGACAATGTTTTGCAAATTTTAAGTAAGACATCAATCATCATATTTTCTTTTTGTCAATTTTTATTTTTTTTATAATTATTCTTTACTATTTTTGAATAGTTTTCCTAATGACTATCAAAAAATTTAATAAAGATTTTAATTGCATTATAATTTTAGAATAATAAATTTTCATTCATTAAGAAAAATTATGAGTTTTTCTATCTAATTCAATCATAAATTTCATTTTTTAAGAATCATTCCTTATTCAATAAATATCCTCACTTTTCAAATCAACTCTATTCATTTTTTATTTTAAATTTAAAAATTATATATTTTTTATTATTGTAATCACTTAGTTCAGATTGAATTTAGTTTAAAGATATACAATAGAAGTCGTATTTAAAATTAGCTATTACATTATAATTATACATCATTCTTTAAATCATTTTGATCACGATAAAATTACAAGTTGAGGAAGGATGATTATAACACTTCCCTTCTAAGCATAGAACCTTCCAATAGTTCTTATGAGTACTACCACTTTTAGATATCAAAGACATGTTACTTTTGAATAAATATGATTTTTAATTCAAAGTTTCAAGAAACATTTAGACTATAGAATTGGAGACTAATTTTAAAGGGTTCCAATTGAATAAGAGTAGAGAAATGTCAGTTTTATAATTTATCTAGATTTGAATAAATATAAATCTAAATTCTGGTTATTAATACAAATAAAGAATGTGATCTATTACAAACATTCTTCAAGCTACATACATTTATGGTTTCTATCTAGTTGATCATTAGTTCATGTACATATTTCTATAATATTTTAAAATTCACGTATTTCATTTAAATTTTCTACTTATTATTTATTTAAATTAATTATTTAATCTAAACATTGAAATTTTCTATTATATACACATGAAATATGTCTTTTCAACTATTAACAAATCGTTCACATTTATATAAATATGAGTAGCTTTTTATATCTTAAAGACAATATAATTAAAAAACTAACATCAAATACAATTTGAATGTTTTGGTGGTAAATATGTTTGTTTAGAGTTCTAAACTAGTAAGGATACAAGCGGGGAAGCTACTCTCAAGCTAACATCTCAGCAAAGAGTAAGAGTTTTTCTCTTTTAACATTAACATTCAACAAATTATACTTCAATAAAAATATGAACATTGATGACAAAAAAACACAATGTCACAATATAAAGATTGCACTATACTGAAATTTAAAACTTGAAATTTACAGTCAAATGCTTATCTAATTATTAAAGTTTAATTTTAATATTATATTAAAAATTAAAATTTTAAATTTTAAACCAAATAATTATTCAATTGAAATTCAAACTACTATACTAAGTTAAACAAGTTCTATAATGAATGGGCTATACAACACAACACTTGCTAAAAGATTTGCAAATAGGGTAGTAAGCTTAGTGAGGTTAATTTTTTAAGAAATTTCATCATTAAGCGTGGTTCAGTTGGAGTAGAACTAGGATGGTTGATTTGTATGGAAGGTCTAATGCTTCACTTGTGTGACCATCACCTAGATGCAATAACAGCTACATATACT
>BSBK01013492.1:0-52593 GCA_027943335.1 Chamaecyparis obtusa | reverse complement strand
AAAAATCAGGATTTGTAGGATGGGTTTTGAAAATTAGAAAAAATAGAAAAATCTGATTTTTCCAAAAATCTACCAAATATGGTAATTTTCTGGAATTGTAATAAGTAGTCATTTTCTTTCATTGTAGAGGAGGATGGAGTTGGAGTAGTTGAATGAAGAATATGGTATTTTGAAACTTTGGTATTCTGTGTTCTTTTTGAGTTACTGTTTGAAGGTTTTGGGCTATATCATAAATTAAACAACTATTTAATTTTCTATCATCAAGGTTAACAAGATCAGGAGTAAAAAATAATATGGTGCTAAAAAGGTGACTTTTAAAAATTTGGTTTTCAATAATGCCTATTGAAAATAGAATTATATCATCTGCGTATTCAAATAAACTACATATTTTGAAGGTAGAGTTTGAGTACTACAATTTATATTAGTAGCATTTTTCCAACATTCAATGTCTAAGTGCTTCAAATATTTAGGTGTTTCAAGTAATTAGTCAGATAAGATGAATTTCCAAAAATAAGAAAAATAATTCCACTTTATGGTGAAATAGTGAACTCAACTTCTTGTTGCCATCCATTAATTGATGCAATTTTAAGGTATTATTCGAGTGACATTTTAATATATAGTGCATTTTCTATTGTCTTAACCTTGTACTAGTAATTTTTGAAATCAAATGTAATAAAAGAGGTTTTTATAGTTTTCCCTACACTTACAACTAGGAATTCAAAGACCATGGTAGTATTGTGTATAACAATCCGATCTAGAGTATTAGCACTAGTCAAGGATCTTGTTACATGTAATATACATAACCTACCTCCTATGAAATCATCAGAGTCTACTATCTTACACAATTTTGATGTCACCCTCAAATCGCATCCTTAGGGATAATTTTGCATATAGCCCAAAAGATATGCCTAAATGAAAAATAAATAAAATCATCTCACATAATAATTTTAAAGTGTTACTGCCAAAGACTTTATGGTTTGTCAGCTTTCCTCCTTTAAAATAATCATTTTCCATGCAAGAAAAATAATCATGAGTTAAAGACATGTTATCAACAATCTCCATTGCAAAGGTGGGTGATATGGCTAAATAGCCAAATACCATGTCACTCCTACAAGTTTACATTCTACAATGCAAAAAGTTAGTTGTATTCCTTTGCATATCTAGTGGATGTTGGAAAATTTCCAAATAATCTCAAAAAAAAACTTGACCCGTGTTCCTACCATAATTAAATTTCCAAATTCCAACATTGATGTCTTGCAAACCTTCAATATAGTATTAGATTGAAAAATTAATAATCCTCACTAATCAAATGATCAATTATAATTGTATCTTTAAAAATTTAAAATGGTAGACATATTTGTCAAAGTATTCTCATGTTTAGCTACCTAAACGATAGTCTTCTTTGAGACATTGGCATACCAAATACCAATATACTAGTTGTTGAGGTTGTTGGAACTAAAACTCCCAATCCAAATGTGTCATCCTTTGATATTGTGGTTTGATTTTTAGTGAGGGAACTCTCTAATAGAAGGGTGTCTCTCCTATAAATTTTCAATAACTGATATAAGTGTAGAACAATAATCATAATAGACCAGAAGTGAAAACCGTTCAAAGAAGTTTTAGATACAATATTGTTCCTAATCATTTTATATTCATCAAAACTACTTGCTCTTATAGTAAATATAAAATAGATTAGAATATTGAAGTTAGACATAATTTATAAGATAGTGGATCTTTTTATTTTTATTTTGTTAAGTGTTGATCTTCAATTATTGTTTGATAATGTATTCTCCCCTTCCTTCAATTACCTCTTCATTTAAGAAATCTTTAAAATAGGCTATCTATAAATTAGGTACATACATCATCCATATGTCTTTATAAAATTTAGAATAAAATGTATAATATTTCTCTATTTCAAAAAATCTTAATATATGAAGACACATACTTATCTCTTCCTATAACCAAAGTAAATACGAATCAACCATCACTTAGTGATAAGAACGTTCAATCTCTTAAAAAATATTGATTTCTAAATAATTAATTTAAAAAAATCTCTCTATTCTGATTTTAATTAATAACTAAATATGGTCACATGTATATTCGGGAACCTGAAAAGACATTGGCTAAATTGGCTAGTGCTCGCTAGATTTCAACCAATAAGCTTTGGTTCTACTTGATAGTCTAAATATGAGAGTAAGATTGTAGTGCTCTCCCATTTATATCGTATTCAAAACATGACTTGACTTCTTGAGTCATCAACTTGTTTTTTTCAAAATCTTATCCTTACATTGAAATAACACAAGAGCATGGCTGATTGTCACTTGCAACGAGTAAATTAAATACCTGAACGAGAACCTCAAATTCTTATCATTCTGGTCATCATTTTTGTGTGGCTCTAGTGTGATGGTGTGGATGAGAACAATAGTGAATGGAAAGCGACGTTTACCCTAGAGTCAACACCTAAGATGTAGAAGACACTAGCCATAGACCTCAAGAAAGCCAAATCACATTGCCATAGAACAATAGTGAGACACCATGAGTGAAAAAAGTTCAAGTGAAGGGCAAGTGATGTTTAGCATAGAGTCAACACCCGAGACATAGATGGTGTGGATTTTCAACACTATGAAAGTGAATCCTTTCTCCATTTCATAAAATAATCCCAATGATATTCTAAAAATATAATTTTTGATTTGTAAGAAAATATGTATACAGCTCACAAAAAAGATCTTCAGCTTTTAAAATGTACAGAAAATGACTCACCATTTTAAAATCTAAATTCCTTCACTATGCCAATGTAGATGATTTGAGTAAATATAAGATGAATATGATGTGCAAAAATTAATAATAAGATCACATTGTTGTGAATTAATATAATTGATGGCCAAACAACAAAAATGACACCATCTTCCTTCAAATCATTGAATCATCCTAAACTCCGATATTCATTAAAATATTTTTAACAAGTTTTATAAGTGCAGTAGAGGTGGAATTTTGTTTCCATTTATGAACCATACGTAGATTAGGTTTGTTAACGTAGTTATCTATAATTTAAAATAAAATGATGTAAGGTACATTTAAACATCTGCTAAACTAATACGGAATTGATTATTGTGTAAATATTAGATCTTTATAATTATAGAAAATAAATGCATGTAGGACATAAATAAAATTGTATTGAAGCATATTTGGACATGGGAAATGTCCTTTTTGAGAGAACCTAAAATCCCCCCTCCAATGTAGTTCAATAAATGATTTAGGAACCTACACACGATTATAATACAATAATAGATTAGGAATTGTATGTTTTATTTTGCGTGCAACAGATCGCTGATAGGTAGGTAATTTTGGAAAGAAAGAGAATGGTGCATGTGACAATATTTTTTGAGCAAGCAAATTGGAAGAGCGAGATGGTTTTACTTTTTTACTTTTTTGGGAAGGTTTCTTCTGAGAAGGAGTATATTGTACAGGGCCATTATCTCTGGCCACGTTAGAAGTTTGTCAAGCTTGTCAAGAAAAGGAAAGGAGTGGCAATAAATTATAATTTTATTTTTTGTAACAGATATGACTATTTTAGATAAATGCATAATTTATTTTAGATAAAAGCATGATTTTTATAAATTTTTGATAAAAAATTGTTGGGTGTTGCACATAGATAAGAAATAACATATATTATCAATAAATTATGCGTACATGAAAGTGAAAATATGTCGTCAATTATATATATATATATATATATATATATATATATATATATATATATATATATATATATATATATATATATATATGTATATGTGTATATATATATATATATTGTATATATATATATATATATGTATATATATATATGTATATATCTATATATATATATATATGTATATATCTCTCTCTATATATATATATGTATATATATATATATATATATATATATATATATATATATATATATATATATATATATATATATATATATATATATATATATATATATATATATATATATATATATATATATATATATATATATATATATATATATAACCATTACATTTACCTTTAATGATTATTGAATTATTTAAACTTCATACATTTTATAGTTCAACTGTAGAATATATTTACAGGTCAAAACTAATGACCATTCAAAAAAGAGAACAAATTATTAACATGTAAAATTTCATCTTAGTGTGTTAGTAGTCAATACATTATACTTGTGGTGTGATTTCATTGACCCATTTATTTCTAAAATGTGTACATAATTTATATGGTAGTATATGACATTAACTTTAAAACCTCAATTCTCAATATCAGATTATAAAATGATATTTTGAATCTTGGGTGGAACCGAAGATAAAGAGCAAAAAAATTCTTAGAAAACACTACATAAAGTCAAATGGAATAGTTTTCTATCCTCCTAATTTTTTCATGGAGATAAGGATTAAGATATGGTGAAGCAACCTGCTATAAAATGATTAGAAATGAAACAATAGGTTCTTTTCCATTCAAAAGGTCATCCAAAAATTATCCCAAAGTCACCCTATTACATTCTTTTGAAGACCCTATCTAAAATATTACAATGAGGTAAATACAAATCTATGATTCAATCAAAATGAAGTTTTTAGACATACATGGTATCCCATGCTTAATTCACATATATGTTACAATTAATTATAGCTTTAGATATTATGAATCCACCTTAAAATGTGGTATCTCATGTTGTAGCCAACAAAATGAAATATCTATCATATGATGTATAAAATTGACAATGATATTAAATGCTCATTTGTAGGGTGTAATATAATGGACTTGCACATCTAAATAACCAATTTGGTACTCTTGATTAGCTCAAATTTGTGATTATTGACTTGTTGTTGGTGTCAATGACTTGAGTGTTACTACTAGTGGTTTTGATGATTTGCGTGTTGTTGATTGTGGTCCAACAATTGAAGGTGTTGGTAATATTGTTGATGTGCAAGGCACTTCTGTTGTTGTTGTTGTTGAAGGTGTTATTTTTGTAGGAAATATATGGATTTGTATAGATCCATATTGATTGACCGCGTAGAAGAAAAGATCATAAATAATGAGATGCATCCAAATACATTTGAGAACATTGTCAAATTCATAAAAAAACCCTAGTTCAAATCATAGAAGGTAGAATAGTTATTCCCAATCATACAAATAATTAATAATGAAAGTCGAATGGACATTTCCTATTCTCAAGAAAAATTAATTTGTCAATAATTTTTTCTACCATATGTGGCTCATGACTACCAAAAGAGATATGCACATAGTTGATAGCTCAAAGACATCTAAAGAAAATATTAAGTACTTTCTATTTTAAACCTTACTCAAGAATTATGGTGTTCCAAATTAAAATTTCTACAAGATATCATGCTGATTAATCCACAAAATAAAAGAGTGTAGAGGTGGGGTGATATACAGAGGATAAATGGGGTTCAATATAAACAGACACCTCTTTGTTTTCCGAACACAGTATAGGTGTATGGTCTCTCATTTTGTAAATGAAAATGATTTTCTATTACATAGGACTACCTTTAAATATTTTTTAATCATTCTTGAGAGACCAAATTAGCAAATAAATGATTTTTCTAAATATAAGTGATATTTTTGAAGTTGAAAATGGAATGGAAAATGACAACCATCATTCTCATTATAGAAAAGAAGGAGGATAGGAAACATGCCAAAATATATTAGGGATCATCTAGAATTTACATGAAATTAGAATGATTAGCTTAATGAATCCACTATAAATATGTGCCTCTTACTTTTTATTGGATATTATTTTTGTCTTTGTTTTAACATTAATGTGTCCAGACCTCAAATATAGAAGAACCAAAAGAAATACTTCAAGAACATGTTACAATAGAGGGATTAAAGTATTACAAGAATGTCGAACTATGTAGGTTCGTTCAAAAACATAATTTTAGTTAGAAGTTCTGCAAGGATTAATTTTACATACTTAGTGAGCTCTTTATAAAACAAAGTGGATTTAGTAAGCATAACTTTAGTGTTATGCTACAAAATGTAAATGGAAACTTTTTCAATGCTAAAGGTTTGTTTTCTTATATTCCAGTGGATGAATAATGTTATGCAAATGATCTATTCTTCCTTTGTCATATTTTTATGTGGAATACATTACAATTTTTTTAACAGACATCCAAAAGCTATGTTTCCAACAAATGGTAGGAAAAAATAAATTATTTTTTTCTTCTTGTGGTGAAAGAAATTAGTTGAGATTACTTAAATATGACTATTCTTGCCTTATCAATGTGGTTCCTCTTTTTGGAATCTGAAAAATAGAAAATATTGCTCCACTTCAACACATGTTTTGTACCAAAAAATTTAGATTCTAAATTATTTGTTCCCATGGCTTCTTCACCTATAGACACTCATATTTGTGCGGTAAAATAATCATGTAGATTTAAAAATAAAAATAAACACAACATTGTAACACACATAACCCAATAGATGAAAAAATAAAAAAATATTTCACAGGACTATTGTACAATAGCCCCTTAACCTTATAAATAAAATAACATTAAGGCTGAATACAAATAGAGTTTCAAACCACCAATAAACAGTTCGTAGACATGACAAAAGGAACTAAAATTTTATCATATACAACATTCATTATTCACTATAAACAATAAAAATAAACCACGTAACATTTATCTAAAAATAAAACCAAATCTAAACAAACTATAAGAAATGCATAAGGAGCTACAAAATAATTTTTTCATATTAAAACACCTGTAAATTAGATCTATAGATTTTAATTATTTCAAAATATATTAGTGATTTTGATGATAATTCTAAAGGAAAATAAAGAAAGAAAGAAAAGAGGAGTTATTGATTCGATAATTCATTGGGCCAGGAAATCCATTGAAGAGAAAGAGCTCGGTGATGACCACCAATTAGATCATATAGTACACAATATTGTTAACCCTAACTGTATCCCTTTAAAATTAAATTAAGAAAAAAACACAAAGAGAGAGAAGGAAAATAGTCAACCATAAGTCTTCATAGACTGTGTAAAACTACCATCCATGATAGTTTACCCTACTCCATTTCTTTTTAAAATGAATGAATTTGCAGCTAGGTGATGAACAAGAAGAATTGGGTTATATTTACTTGATTTGTTTTTTTGTTTACTTGGACCCACTAAAAGAAGTGGATAGGAAAGTTTCTAGAAAATACCATTCAGTGTAACTCTTGCTAGATTTAACATAAATTATATCATCAACCTGCAAAACAATAAAACTATTTACTGTCAGGTGGAATATTCTAGGAATTTTTTATTATAAAAAATGTAGGATATCAAAGAAATTTGTTGTTTTGTTTCCATTTTTATCATCAAACATTCTACATCTAACTCTAGAAATTTCATGGTATTTTGTATTGAGAAAAAAAATCATGTACAAAAATGACTTATTCGGTAAGTGCAAAGGGAAAGTGCATAAGAACTTTTAATCCACAACCACTATTGAGATATACCAGGAGGATAAATTAATGATGGAATGACGTAATAAAAGTTAAATTGTTTTGGTCAATGAAATAGTCATAAAATATTTTTCATAATTTAAAAATTTAAAATATATTTACACAAAACTATAACAAAACTATTAATTAAAATAAAAAATTATAAAATGATTGCAAGAATACTGCAAGTTCTAATAAGATCAAAAAACTAATACAACACTACTTACAAAAGGTTGGATTCTAATTAGTTCGTTAGATGAAGTTTAGCTACAACAATCCTCCATATTTATACCCTTTACCATAAGAATAACATGGTTTTCTTGATATATGTGAAGAAGATTCCAAATCTATACCCAATTCAATAATAATATGTTCAGAAATGTAAGAGTATGATAATAGACACATGATATTTTAGTGACCTCACCTCCAAGTTGAAATTTATATAGGATCTACTGGTTTGGAGATATTCTATGAGCCATCCATTATGTATTGGGGGATTCTCATAATATTGGGCGTATGCATTTTCAGGCACAAAAATAGGTTGGGCATTTAATGTTTGAGATTGTGATTGTGTCATATAAACATCTTGATTCTCATGCATCTCAAAAGATGAGTTTTTAATAGAAAAACCAGTTATATAGTATATAATGTCAAGTATTACGTTGACCATTAACAAAAAAAAATCCTCCTACAAAGATCCTAGTCTTCACCACATAACAATAAGTAGATATAAAAGCTTCATCTTCATTGTGCTAGCCATTTAGAAAAGCTCTAGCTAAAAGGACACTGAATGCAAGTATAAATGTAACCTTGTTCACAAATATCTCAACTGTCATAAAACCTTGAATTTCAAATTCCAATTATAATGTCAATTTAAATCAAGAAAATACAATAATCTTAGAGGAATTAAAGTGTTTAAATTTATATAACTTTTCTCCCTAATTGTTGCGAGAGGAAAAGAATGAAGATATAAAACATGAGTAAGGATGCATTTACCTTAGCATTTCTTGTAAGTATTTTCTAGTCATTAATACATGAAAAATTCTATCAAATAATTTGTAGTATTTACAATATATAGAACATTTAATGTAATTTATTTTCTGAAGACAACTATGGGAGAATGTATCGAGTTCAAGTGTAATTTTATGGGATAATTCTAAGTTAATGATAAGTACAAGCCATGACAAATCAAATGTAGATAAAAATTTATATTACATTATAAATATCTAAGAGAAATGGTACCATGATGTTGAGAATCAAGAGAAGATAAAAAAATAAAAAATTTAAATTTTAAGCTAACAAATGCATAGAGAACATACAATACATGAAGTTACATGGTTCATCATCAATAGCTACATCTAGAGAAAAAGAGGGTAATCTCTATTTTATTAACTCACTTTCATAGTCTTGGTTATAGTAGCATATATAGATGCATAATGTATTATGCACTTAAAATGGAAAGTGTCTAATCAAGTAGCGAATAGATAATTGAAAGAAAAAGGATAAACAAGTGGAATAGTCAAAGACCATTGGATTTAAATATGAAGTTCTTGATTTAACAAGAACTCATTTATACCACTCGCTTGAAAATTTTGATGTTCTTCCATATTATAGTTTAATGAGTGTGGGTTTCTTATTAGTAACAAAAGTAAAATAGATGCAAACAATTTTAGGGCATACAATTTATGAGAATAGTTAGCTAAATGAGAAAAAATAATGGAAGAATAAATTTATAAATTAGAATAAGATTTATTTATAATTTTTTGTGCTATTAAATTAGTGTATACTTTGAAGGTCTTACTAACAGACCCCTCATGAGGAGTGAAAAGAAAAAAGATTAGTAGAAAAATCCTAAATGTTAGACATTTTGAACTAGTTGGAATTTGGATATGTGGAACAGTTAGCAAAATTAATAAAAAATATAAATTATTAATTTTATTTTCACGTTTATTATCATTTGTATGGGCTTGATTTCTTTAGACTTTATAGGCATGTTTCTCTATCATCTTTTATTCTATATTGTACTATTATATTTTATTAAAATAAGTTAAATAGAAAATATTTTGGCTTCATAGCTCATATTCTACTTTTTAGATGGACTTTGACATTGTGAAACATAAAATGTGATGAAGGGTGCTCCCCTTAATACCACAAACACATAACAGAAACAGAGAAACAACAACAATTTGCAAGAACATAAAATGGGCTTCTTATTATCTCCACAAGTGTGGAATTCCAAATTTCAGAATTACAAAATGCAAAGCCACATGGGCATTCCCTTTACAATATTTTGTAGGACAAAGCCTCGAATCATTACCTTGATCTATCTAGAACTGCCCTAGACAACACTACGGGCCTTCTTTATATAGGGAATTTCCACCGCCCGAGAAGGTTCCAAAAATTTAGCCCTAAGGGCCGACCAAACTTAGAATTATTTTATTTTACAATTTATTACATCAAAGTCAGCTCAAAATAACTTTTGAAACCCAAATAGAAATTTTGAAGGAAAATCATTTTTTGCCATTTTAGGTGACCCAACTTCTGAAGACCATAAGTCATCACCAGTTGATCCGGTTGACTATTATGATCCCATTCTGGAAAGGGCAAAAAGTGCTCTACATGATCAACTCACACAAACACCTATCACCCAAAGTTTTGGCCTCATCCAGAGCCTCTAAAGCTTTAAAAATTGAGTTCAAATTTTTTGTACCCTGCTGCGAATACCAAAAATCTTCAATATCTCCAAAGCTAGACTTGATCTATCAATGAAACTTTACTAGCATGCTAATATGACTGAGATGAACCTCCACATGTGAAATCAAAACATTCCAAGATCGTATGACCAACTTAATAAAAATAGCAAGTTTCCATAAATAGTAGCTCTGCACAAGATAGCCCTTATTCAAAAAAAGAAACCAAAAGTTTTTGTTTTTTGGGTGATGCAAGATTGCTCTTACACCCAAGATGCTCCTGCATCAAAATATCTATACAGTACCTAAAATGCACCTTCGACTTATTTATTAACTAAATGATATATTCTATCTTTTATGGTAAAGATGAATCTTAAGTATACATACACATTGCCCAAATTAATAGGACCCAGATTATCCTAAATAAAATTTTAGAAGAGCTAATCTGAGATAAGTGCACTAAAGCACCAAAGTCATAGTAAGTGGTAATAAAAAAAAATGAAAATAGTTGTCAGCAAGACCCAAGTAAGAAAGCTAGCTGATGAGTATGTCCATCATCATAAATATTAAACATATGATTCAGGAATATAGGAATTGGCCAACAATAATTGCAGAGATATAAATAAAGAAAAAATAATAAGGTTCAAACTTATAGGAGATGCACAAAAAAGTACTTTGTAACTTTGAAAAAGGTTGAATATCATTTAAGAATAAAGAAATTGACCAATGGTCATTGTAGAGACATAAATATGCTTGACTAAAAAATATAAGGATCAGACTTATAGGAGATGCACAATAGAGTACTTTGTATGTTTGAAAAAAATTATATAAAGAGTATATTTACACACCATGAACAAATGAGGCATATGATATAAATGCTCATGTTCAATGGTGCCTAATAATGAACATGTCTTCCACAACAAAGACAACCAACTACAACATTTGTAACCACCATAGCCATCACTAGAGTCAATGCTACCATCAACCCCTTTGAAAAAGAAATACTCTTTCGATATATGCATCTCCCACTTTCATTCACTCTCACTTCATTATCCTGTAGACCACCTTCAACAATTAATATGAAAATTTGAATGATTATTTGGAACTATGTTTTTTATTAGGGGAAAATTGGTTTTACAGGGACCAAAACCCCAAAGTTTAGAAAAAAAGGTTTATCCTATCAAAAGGTAACACTAGACAGAAACTAGACAAGACTGAGATGCAAAACAAAAGTAAAAAATAAGAGACTATAAACCCCAAAGCAACCTACAAGAACGTGGCCAAAGACTGATTTTTTCTAATGATATCTACGTTAATATCTCTAAAAATTTTGACAATATTGTCTAGAGGGGTAGCCTCCTTGTTCTTGCTCCTTAGGCATATAGTTGCACTCGAGCAATTCTCTTGATTATTTGGAACTATGTTATTTTTAGTGATTACTAGTAATATATTAGAAATCATAGATAACATTGGACTAACTTGTACCATGTATGGAACTTGTTAGACAAAATGTTGGATTATTACAAGATAAGTTATATATTTCAAATTTTATGACCCAAGCCTATTCAGATAGAATTTCATTTCTTAGAAAATGCAAAGCACAACTCTCTAAAAAAGAAAGTATAAAATCAAGCACTGGTTTACTTCAAATATCCTAGAATTGGATAAAATACAAAAGGTAAAGATAAACACTACCATCATTGGAATTTTGATATCCATGCCTATGAAGCACATTAGTGAATGACCAAATAGAGTGAAGTAATTGACAAGAAAATCCAAATCACAATATCAACAAGAGTAGATGTAAAAAAGAAAAGATCAAAGTGAAACTATAATTATCAGTTTGGCATAGTTGATATAGATCTCTTAATTATAAATATCATTTTAATAGATAAATATGGTCCACCTAAGGAACTCTAGTTCAAACCTATAACATAAACTTCTCCTGCATTAGGATCACCCACAAGTCTTATAATAGATTCAAGAAAATAATTATCTACATTAGTTGAATTTGGATATACCTACAAAGTAGGAGAAATCTCCTTTTTTATGGTAAGTGAAAGTTATCTTCATGCAATATCTTAATCACCTAAAGAGAAAATGATTTGCGAGAAAGGTGATACAATATAATTGAATCAAACGTAACTAAAGATATCTTCTAAAAATAAAATGGTTAGACTTTTCAAGACAAACATAATACAAGATGGTTGTTTCTCTTTCCGAAATACAATGCTAAGTACAACACGTTGAAGCAATTTTTTCAAAGGATTGATTATAATTATTTGGATAGCTATTTCTCCAACCCGTCAGGTTGAAGTTCAGATAAAGGAAATTCTAATTTACAAACCCATCTAAAATCTAGTGGAAATGAAACCGTAAGGCTTGTGCCATTATTTCTTGAAGCACTACAAAAATCAAACAAAACTTTCTTAAACTATGCATTCTTAAACAAAATAATATGTTTTCTACCTAAATCAAAATTGAATGGCTGGAAGGAGTCGTATAAATCCATCTTCCTTTCTGGAATACTTATTTGCAGGTAGATAATAGACGCTACAATTTTCAAGATATGTACATAATACGAGATGGTTATATTTCATGCCAAAATACTTTGGAGCAAAGGGTTTCTATAATAGAACCGTGACCAGCAAAATTTTAGTTTGTAGAACATAAAAGCACTAATAGAAAAATATACCCACATAAAAAGTTCAATAAGCTAACTCAACCCAAACATCCAAAGTCCTATGACAGGGAAAGATCACTAAATCACATCTTGGTAAAACCCTCATTACAAGTATTATGAAACACACTTCACAAAAACCCAAAAACTTAAAAACCCTTAATTTGGCAATGGGAATACTTACATAATAAAATACTACCACCTTCGCTAAATCTTGATCGCGACAATGTGATTTGGAAGATAAACAAGCTAAAACGTTTACAATAAATGAAAAAATGTTGCCAAACTTCGGTGAGAGGATTACATTAAAAAAATATACCCAAGAGAAAACTTAAAGAAAATTTTACTGGCTCTACAATATTGCACAAACTAACTTACCTCTGTTTGATAAAACTTGCTTCTAGAGAAAATGGGGAGTTCTTCAGTATTCAAAAGATTTATATATTCATCAGGCCAAGAGAAGATAAGGCACCGAGAGAAGATGAGGAAAGGCCACGGGAAATGTCACCATGAAAAGACACTACAAAAGCCACTGGAAATCTACTTTCAGACATGGCTGACAATTTTATGGCAGAAAAAGTCCAAACGGATGCCTATCGACGTAGTACATATTTATAGGGATATTTCTGATTATTAATTTTGAATAGCTTTAGTCACATAATTTTACATACAAAATTTTACTATATAAAAAATATGATACTATAGAGAGGTAGAGTGGAGTCCTCACAAGTTAAAATCCTTATGTATAAATTAGTTTAAGTTCTCACTTTTGAAGTCACTTAAAGAAAATATTTTAATAGGAGAATTCTTGTTCTAATTAAAAAAAATTCTAAGAAAGGATACATTCTCTTAGGCAAGTGCATATGGAGACTTTATGGTTGATGCTATATATAATGCTTCTTATAGAACTTATTTCTACATCTAACTATGGATGAATAATGGATAATACTAAAGGAAGAGACATCAAAAAGATGTAGATATTTTCTAATACCTATCTAGCCTTTCACATCTTGATAATTATTAGATGAGACACACTTTTCTATATTTGTGTCCCTTCAAGGAGTATGTGGGCTTCTTTTTGTTGAGATTTTTTGTACATGCATTTAATCTATTCTTTTTTTATGTTTTTCTATTTAATAAATGAGGGATTGTTTCCTTAACACTAGAGGAGAGATATCCACACACTTGGCTTGTAGATGTGAATTAGTGAAGGAGACTTTTTATCTTATGTGCAATATGTTGAAATTGGAAGGCCAACGGACATTTTGTCTGTTTGTGCCTTGTGTTTCCAGCTGCTCAGATTGAGCTTTATAAATAAGACTCATCTCTTCATTGTAATTCATTCAGTTTGAGATTAATAGAATTCTTCTGCTCTTAGTGTGGATGTAGTCACTATTGTGGTGAACGACGATAAATTTGTCTGTTCTTTGTTTTATGTACTCTACTAGTTTTAATTCTGTAATTCTGGTTTCAATTCGAATCTTTTAAATCTACAATTGGTATCAGAGCGAGGTTAATCGCTGGTTGAAGAATTCAGTTTCAGAATTATGGAAGAAGTAAGAGTTCAAAAATTCTCTGGGAAGAATTACGGAATATGGAAGATTCAAATGAAATCGCTGTTAGTCAATAAAGAGCTTTCACTGGCACTTGAAGGAAAAGCGAAGAAACCCACAGCCATGTCAGATGAAGATTGGGGAAAGCTTGATGAGAAATCCATGGTGACAATCTTTCTCGCATTAGGCGATAATGTGCTGTATAATGTTTCAGACAAAAATACAGCCGAAGATGTCAGGGATAAATTGGCTTCAACATACGCACAAACATCCACTGTGAACAAAGTCTTCATCATGAAGAAGTTGTATAAACTTAAGATGAGGGAAGGTGAATCCATGACAAATCACCTCAACGAATTTAACACCTTGATCAGCCAAGCGAATTCAGTTGGCATGACACAAGATGATGAGAATAAGGCTGTTCTATTGCTATGTTCTCTTCCTAATAGCTGGGATGGACTTGTGATAGCCATAAGCACCTCAGCATCAACTACCAAGAAGCTGGTTTTTGATGAAGTTTCAGCCACCCTGCTCTCTGAAGATTTGAGGAGAAAGAATGATGAATCCTCTTCCGGTAATGCTCTCACAATGGTGAGCACCGAAAATAGAGGAAGAAGCCAATATAGAGGCAGATCTAACAATAATCGGAGGTCCCAATCTGCAAGAAGATCGCAGTCAAGAGGGAGACAAAATGGTTGTTGGTTTTGTGGGAAGGTTGGGCATGTTAAAAAGGATTGTAGAAAATATAAAAGGGCACAAGAACAAGAATTGGACAGCCAAGTAAACACAGTTTGTGAAAAGGATCCGGGCATCCTAATTTTGTCAACAAGTGATACAAAATCTGATTTGTGGGTAATTGATTCGGGAGCTTCATTTCATGCTTCCTATCTCACGGATGCATTTACAAATTATCAAGATGGTGAATTCGGAGAGGTATACTTGGGTGATAACAAAGCTTGTAAAATTGTTGGGAAAGGAGATGTTATCTTGCATCTTGAAGGACGAGCAAAATTACTTCTTAAAGATGTTAGACATGTTCCTCAATTAAAGAGGAATCTGATTTCTGTCAGTCAATTGTACACCCAAGGATTCAAAACTGAACTTACGGATTCATGGAAAATAGTCAAAGGTTCCTTGGCTATTGCTAAAAGAGACAAAATTAGAAGTCTCTATATTTTGAAACCCATTGATAAGGTGGGAGCTTCTTTAACACTTGTGGACAGCGATGTTGTGCTTTGGCATCAAAGGCTAGGCCATATGAGGAAGAAAGGCCTTGAGGTAATGTTGAATCATGATCAACTACCGGGTTTAAAATCTGCAAATTTAGAATTTTGTGAGCATTGTCTTCATGGGAAACAAAAGCGGGTCACTTTTTTGAGGGATGGACATGACAAAAAGACAACACCATTGGAGTTAGTGCATTCGGATGTCTTCGGGCCTATGGAGGTAGCCTCTTATGGAGGCGCACAATATTTTGTCACCTTCCTTGATGATTGCACCCGAAAGGTATCGATTTATATGCTTGCTAGAAAATCATAAGTATTTGCAAAATTTAAAATTTTTAAAGCTTTTGTGGAAAATCAGAGTGGTCATAAAATTAAATGTTTAAAAATGGATAATGGAGGAGAATTTTGTTCATTGGAGTTTGATAGATTTTGTGCAGATCATGGTATAAGATGAATTAAGGTTGTTCCTTATTCGCCTCAAGAAAATGGGGCAGCAGAACGGTTAAATAGAACCATTCTTGAGAAGGCACGGTGTATGCTTTCGAATGGCAGTTTGGGCAAAGAATTTTGGGCGGAAGCCTGTAATACAGCAGTCTATTTAATCAATAGAATGCCTTCATCTCATCTTGAGTTTGGCATTCCGGAAGAGGAATGGCTGGAAAAAAGGATTTCATATTCACACATCAAAGTTTTTGGTTGTGAAGCTCATGTTCATGTCCCAAAAGAAAAGAGGAGAAAGCTGAATTTCAAATCACAAAAGGGCATTTTTGTTGGCTATGGTGAAGATCAGTTTGGTTACAGAGTTTGGGGTCTAGTTGAAAAGTGAATCATTCACAGTCGTGATGTCATTTTTAATGAGCAAAAATTCCTAGCTCCTACAGACATTGATAAGTCTGGAAATGATTATTTTTTCTTCTGAATACCTTCCTATAGTATTGATTCTACTCAACAGGGAAGAAGTTCCCTTTAGGCAACTCCAACCTCTATTCTACATCCTCCTTTTCAATCCTCATCAAGTGAGGATGATTACTCAAATCATCTGTTCAATGAAGAACAGAGAAACTTGACTGATGATAGTCAAAGTGTTTTTGAAAATAGGGGAGAGCCCACGCTTTTCCCCTCCTCTCCTCATAACGGCTCCTACCATAGTCCTCTCGGCAGCCATGGAGTCTCTCACGGTAGAGAGTAAGTTCTATATGATAATTACGACAGTTTTCAATCTCACGGCATGTCCCGTGATGTGCCAAGGTCGTGTGAAGAAGGGGACTCTCACCCGCACATTGCTACTTCTCATGGCAGCGGAGATCCTCATAAGAATACTCACAGCAGAGGTAATACCAGTAATGATAGAGGAAATTGTTATGAGACCAGTCACCGTCATGTTGTGAATGAAAACACTCACAGAAATACCAGTCATTAGACCAGTCACGACAAAGGCAAAGAATAGTCTATGTTTAATGAATTCGGTGAATCTTTTAACCATTTCACCCGCCCTTGCTCTCACGGCATTGATGATAGAGGAATAGGGACTGATGCTCCTCTCTCATGCGATACTCCTCATCCGCACAATGCTTCTACTCACAGCAGGAAACAAACAAGTTATGACAACGGTATTGATCTATGCCCGTGTAGTCATGGTGATATGGTGGACTAGTGTTCACTTGCTCATTGCAACAGTCATACGCATGACAGCGTAGAGCAATCTTAGTGCAAACAAAGGGATCGATTCAATTTTGGTGATCAACATGAATACGGAAAGGATGATAGTGCTATAGTAGCTCATAATAATCTGCAGACAACTCATGATATGAGGGAAAGTAGTGACAGGGATATTATTCAGAACAGGGGAGTCTTATCATGCCGTAACAACATGGATATACAGAGGACATGCTCCTTTCCCATTTCCAAGGGCAGTCCTCATGAATTACTTACCAACAGAGATCCTTCACCTAGAGAAGATGATGATAATCAGTTAAAGAGAATTCATTCTTGTGAACCAGATCATCCTGATTTGAGACGATCCTCAAGACAAAGGAAAGTTCCTTCAAAATTCTCTGATTATCAGCTATTATTTACTGAAGAGGCAGAGCAAGAGCTCTTAATTTTTGAGCAAGTTGAACCTACAATTTTTAAAGAAGCATGTTTAAGAAATGACAAAAACAATTAGTTTATTGCTATGACAGATGAAATGAGTTCGTTTGAAGCAAACAACACTTGGGATTTGGTTGTTCTTCCACCAAATCGAAAACCACTCAAGGACAAGTGGGTCTATAAATTGAAAGATGAAGGAGGAGGTCACAAACGGTTCAAAGCTCAGTTGGTAGTAAAAGGATATGCTCAGAAACAGGGAATTGATTTCACTAAAATATTCTCTCCGGTTGTGAAGATGACATCAATCCGAATAGTATTGGGATTAGCAGCCATTTGGGATCTTGAATTGGAACAGTTAGATGTTAAGACAACATTTTTACATGGAGACATTAATGAGGAGTTGTATATGCATCAGCCTGAAGGTTTTGTGAAAAAGGGGCAGGAACATCTCTTTTGTCGGCTGAAGCGTAGTTTGTATGGGCTCAAGCAAGCCCCAAGACAGTGGTATGTCAAGTTTGACTCATTCATGCTTGAACATAATTTTATCAGATGTGAATCTGATCCGTGCATTTACTACAAGACACTCCCGAATGGTGAATTTGTTATTCTTCTTCTCTATGTTGATGATATGTTAGTAGTGGGAACAAGCTCTAAAATTGTTAATGAGCTGAAAACTAAATTGGAAAGCACATTTTTCATGAAGGATTTATGGGCAGCCAAGAAGATTCTTGGTATGATCATCACCCGGGATAGGAAGAAGAAAGTAATTAAATTGTCACAAGAAGAATACATTGACAAAGTAATTCAGAGATTTGGTATGGCTGATGCGCATAGTGTTTCTACTCCACTTGACTCACATTTTCAGTTACCAGAAAAATTGTGTCCACAAACACAAGAGGACAAGGAATATATGGAGGACATTCCTTACAAATCTGCAGTTGGTAGCATTATGTATGCTATGGTTTCGACACATCCTGACATTGCTCATGCGGTGGGAGTTGTAAGTAGATTCATGAGCAATCCTGGGAAGACTCATTGGGAGGCTGTCAAATGGATACTAAGATATCTCAAAGGCACTTCAGATTTGGTATTATGTTTTGGTAGCAACAATGAATAGTTACGGGGATTCACGGATTCAGATCTGGACGGAGATTTGGATAAGCATAGATCTACTACTGGTTACACATTCATGTTTGCTGGAGCTACTATTAGTTGGGCATCAAGGCTGCAACATTCTATTGCTCTTTCTTCTGCTGAAGCTGAGTATTTGGTGCTTTCCGAAGGTGCTCGGGAAATGATCTAGTTGCAGCGATTACTTGGTGAAATGAAGTATCAACAAAAGGATTATGTTCTTTTTAGTGAAAGTCGCAGTGCCATATTTATGGCTCACAACATACTTCTCAGCGACGTTCAAAACACATTGACATCCATGCTCACTTTGTTCAGCACATGGTTGAAGAGGGCAGGTTGAAGGTTGAAAAGATTGATACTAAAATCAATCCAGTAGATGTAGTCACTAAAGTCGTAAACAAAGAGAAGTTTGAATGTGCAAGAACTTCTCTTGGACTTGTTAAGCTAAAGTACATCAGCATGTAGAGCAGGGGAATGCCTGATCAGCTGGATTATCTGTTGACTTCCGATGGGAGTTTGTTGAAATTGGAAGGCCAACGGACATTTTGTCTATTTGTGCCTTGTCTTTCCAGCTACTCAGATTGAGTTTTATAAAGAAGACTCATCTCTTCATTATAATTCATTCAGTTTGAGATTAATAGAATTCTTCTGCTCTCAGTGTGGACATAGCCACTATTGTGGTGAACCACGATAAATTTGTGTTTTCTTTGTTTTATGTACTCTGCTGGTTTTAATTCTGTAATTCTGGTTTCAATTCGAATATTTTAAATCTACAATTGGTATCAGAGCGAGGTTAATCATTGGTTGAAGAATTCAATTTCAAAATTATGGAAGAAGTAAGAGTTCAGAAATTCTCTGGGAACAATGATCATTAATCAGAATCTATTGAACTGGAGAGTTAACTTCCTTATGAACAATGAGGGAACACATTTATTTTCAAAAGTCCTTATCTCCTTTGAGTGTATCCAAAACATTACCTTTAAGGAAGTTAACTCTCCAGTTCAATAGATTCTGATTAATGTGTTTGCTCCTAATAATTAGTCTCTTAGAGGAGATTTCTATGGTGATGAACTACAACTGATTGAATATCTAATGAATTGAAGGAATAGTGATTAGAGATCACAGAACTACTAAAATGATATGTAAGATGATTAAATCATCAATATGTTGTCATTGATGTCAACTAGTTTTTGACAGTACTTATCATGTTAGTTACAAACATCTAAACATCTGTTGAAGGAAGAAAAGATGAAGAACTAAGATATCTACATGAGGAAAAGATGGATATGACAAATAAGGATAAGATAAACATTGGGTAACTTATTGATGAGTCTATGGCTTTATATTATTGACTTGAGTATGTTACATTAATCTATTATAAAGAAGAGATTTGAAATTGAACAAGTCAATGTGGTCGATAATTGAAGATTTCTATATACATCAAGACAGTGTGTCCTAAGTGACAGTAATAACTGCGCTAGTTAGCTAGTTATCACTGATGCATTTCTATATTAACCGAGTATGGATGAAAACATTAAATACTAAGAACAACTGATTGAATTTGATGATCTAGAATTTTTTATGGGGTGGTCCCACAAAAGTGTGTCCCACTTTTTTAGACATGCTGATTTTTGCTAAAATGACACATTTTTAATAAAATATGATGATTTAAGCCTTGAGAGGTTTCATTTGAAGGAATTAATTACAAATGGTTAGCTCAAAGCCTATTGGATTAAGAAAAGTTGATATAACATGTATAATCCTCATTCATACCTACAATGGAGTCTCCTTCACACCTATTAAAATGTTGATAAAAAATCACTTCAACTTGGAGTTTTGGCACATCAAATGAATCTATTTTAAAAACATATCTATGTAGTATGATGCTATTTGGAACAAGCTTTCTAATGAATATAATTTTAATACATATTGAAAACATTATCACTTTTAAATATTACTTTAACTAAACATAGGTTGTTTGGCCATTCAACAACCCAGTGCTTCAAGACTTTGGGAAAAATAGTAAATTACAAAAAAAACTTTATAAAAAATATGTAGGAAAAGAGTATTTGTGTTACCTTTCTATTAAAAAAAAAAATATGAATTTCGATATACATAGCTCAAGCTAGAGCGATCCAAGTGACCTTATGTCTAAATTAAATTTATTGTCACTTTAGAGCTTAATAAACTATGAAATATTGACTCAAAATGAATGAAATCAATTGCATCCTTTAGACATTGAAGTTACAAATCTAATCTCAAAAGAATTACATCGTTATCATATTTTGAAAAATAGTTATGTTGATCCAAATGACCGTAACTCCTTAAAAACATAGTTTTTCACACAAACCACTTTTCGAAGGAGAAGAAAAAGTGAATTTTAATTAATTTTAAATTTTTTTAGAAAAATATATTTAGAAACTAGAAAGAAAAGTTTAAAAGACTCTAAGTTTACATCATCTTTAAATTCCTAATAGTTTTGCAGCAACGGGTGTTCGAAAGTGAAGTTTTTTCTAAGAATGTTGATCTTTGTGTCAAAGATGGCCAAAAAGTGGGACACAACTTTGTGGGACCACCCTATGATTGCGATGTTAAGGATAAAGTTTTTTATGAGATCCACGACTGACAAAATTTAGAGATGATCTAAAGGACAAGATTGAAATGTGTTAATGCCATATCTACCGAGGAAGGTTTAAGCAGAAAAATGGATGAAGGAGATTAAGAGGCAAAATATAATGGCCGATCTGAAAATGATTTACTTGTCTATATAAGAGATATGAGTTTCATCATTGAAACATGTGGAAAGAAGAAGACTCAAGAGATTTTATGTGAATAATGTATTCATGCATGCCTGATCAAACTAGTTATTGAAAGAACTGAGCCGCATACATTACTGAACGTCGGAGCACTATTTACCAAGTGAAAGTAAGTTGAGAAATATTGAGGAAGTGAAATCGATTAATGATTAGAGAATATTTTTATGGGCTTAGCATAGATCTGAATATTTTCAATTAAGTTGTATTTGAGTTAGATCAGTATTGTATCAGTTTAACCATTGATTCAGAAAATCTCTTAACTGAGTGGACTTAACAGTTTTATTGTAATATCCTATGACATTCATTGACTGTAAAGTGTTATCTTGTTGAACCCATAGTGAATACTAGTCAAAAGTTAATTATTAGTGATAAATCCTCTAACTAGGTCACACTTAATAGTGTGCATTGTAACCTTTAACAAGGTTGGCTCTTCACCAAGCTCACTTTAGAAGAGTGAATTATTTTGGGTTCCCAAGTGGTTTTTCTCTTAGCATGGTTTCCACATTAAATCATTTTGTTATATGTTACTTGTTATGAATGTTTTTCTATCATAATTTACATATTGCATAGTTGATTTAGTTGGTAATCATAGTTGGATAATTACTAGTAATCGGCAAACTAGATAGACAAATTGATATTTTATGTTACCTAGCTGCATAATTTGTTGGAATTGTTTTGTAAGGTACATCTTAGTATTTAGGACAATAGGATAATTGATCTAACTAATTCACCCCCCTCTCAGTTATTCTAACAATTGGTATTAGAGCATATTGGTTTCTTGGAAGAAATTTTTAAGGACTTGAGAAAAAATATTACAAGATGTACAAGAGGGAATTGCCAAAGCTGAACAAAGATAACTTTACCACATGGAAAATCCATATGAGACTTCACATATCTGGAATCGGCGAATCTGCTATAACTTTACCAGGGACAATGACTACTTACAACAGAATGTTGGACCTTTGACTCTTGATCAATTGAGAGACCGACATGAACACAATATTACTATGATAAAGATTGTTGCTACTCTATCTCATGCTAAATTTGAGGATGTCAAGGATTGCACAAAAAAAAAGCAAATGTGAGAGAAACTTGCTCTAGTTCATGGTGGTGATGTGAATGTGATGAGAGCCAGAGCTAAAAGCTTGAGAGGTAGGTTTGATGACATGAAGATGAAGGAAGGAGAGAACATTATACAATATTTAAACCAAATCAAAGAGGTAGTCAATGCTATCCGAGGAGGAGGTACTATTGATGAAGATACTATGGTAAGCAAGATACTGAGAACTTTGTTGCCTGTCTATGCAATCAGAATATCTACTATTCATGAAATGAGGTCTGCACCTAACATCACTCTTACTCTTGATAGTCTGATTGGAAAGTTAACAACTTTTGAGATGAATAATTTTGACAATAGTGTTGTACCGAGTGTTGAGTATGCTTGTATGTCATCTCTTAAGATTGGTAAATCTACTAGTAAGCATAATATAAAGACTAAAAGTGATAGTAATACTGATGATGAGCTTGATGAGCTTGAAGTACTTATGGCCCAGAGACTGCAAAAAGGCAAAGGAATATATAAGGGAAAGTTACCTTTAGCTTGTTTTAATTGTAAAGAGGTTGGCCATATTATTGCTAGATGTCCTAATAGGAAAGAGGAAGATAACGAATGATCTAGTGATGGAAAGTTTGGAAAAAGGAATAATAGAGGAAAATGACACTACAACAAAGACAACCAAGATCACAAAGATAAAGGAAAAAAGGAAGGTTACCTTGTTGGAGAAGATGACAACGACACCAACACTGATGATGATATTGAGGTAGTATTTGTTGCAATGAAAGATGATTCAGTAGAGGAGGAACTGTATGTAGAAACAACACTTATTTCTAAAGTTAGTAGGAATGATACTTGGATCATTAATAGTGGCTAAACACATCACATAACTGGTGATGAAGATAATTTTGATCATCTTGAGCATTATAATGGAGGATTAGTGAAAATGGTAAATGATACACCTTGTATGGTAAAAGGAAAAGGGTCTATTCTATTAAATGATAAAATTAGATGTGATAATGCATACTGGGTAAAAGGACTTAACTAAAATTTGTTGAGTGTAGCATATCTAAATAACTCAAGGTATAGAGTTTCATTTAAAGCAAGAAGGTGAAAATCTACGATGAAAATGGAAAGCTTATCAGAACAGGAGGACAATCAAAAGGTAATTTATTCTATCTTGACAATGTTGAAACTTCTTGTTTATTGGTGAAGAATGAAGATGAATGGTTATGGAATAAGACATTATGCCATGTAAACTTTGATAACATGATTAAGATTAGTAGAAAGAGAAAAGTTAGAGGATTTTCGAGTCTAATCAATGTGTGTGTGAAAATTGTACCTGATCTGTAGACACAACACTTCAGTAAAACATTAGAGGTTAGCTATAACCAAAATCGTGCAAAATTGAGATCTAATCTAACCAAGCGATTTACTATCTTATAATAGGTGCGAGATTGATGTTCTCAGATTGTAATCGAGATCAGTGACCTAGACAACACCTAAATGAAGGATTTGAATGCAATTGATCGAGATATGGAATGAATGAAATTAAACTATTTTATTTTATTTTATGATGCAATAAGAATGATATGAATCTGATATGAAATTATGCTAGATGAAAACTGATATGAAATCTATCTAATCAATGATATGAAATATGAATCTAAATGAATGCAAAAATGAGATTGATCTCACAATAGATGTCGATTCGCAAGAGCTTTGATTCTTCAATTCCAATTCTCCAGCGTGATTGTGCAACTCTTGAATTGATACTGACAGCGTAATTGTGCAAATTTTGTGGATGATTTGTGAAGAGCCGAAGCCTTAATTTATAGAAATCCAGGGCGTTGGAGGTGTATGGAAGAAAGCCATAAATCACTCAAATAACTCAGGTTGATTTTTGAGTTATTTTTAAATAACAGATAATTAACTCACAAAAACATGCAAAAGCAGAGTTCAACTCAAAATAGAGTTTAGCTTTAATTGATAATTGATAGTTATCTGCTTTTATGATTGTGCATGTTTTATTTATGAATTAATTTAATAATAAAGTGATTTATTTCTAACTTAACTGATTTTTGAAAATAAATAATTAATTTATGGGTTAATTAACTATTTATTCAAACTTTTATTAAAAACTATATTATTAAATAATGACAACTTTCTTTAATTAATTAAATAAAGATTTAATCAATTATTCATAGGATATTGGATTTATTGTCAAAATTAAATAATACAATTAATAATAGATAGAATTAAATTTAATTAAACAATTAAGTGGCAAATATTAAATCTAATTAATTAAATATGAAAATATTCAATTAATCAAACTTAGGATAAATGTGATTTATCGCCAAATAATTATTAAATTAAAGATAATTAAGATAATTAGGAATATTGCTAGGAATATTCCCTGATGCAAAATTTAAGATAATAAATTAGGATTCGATGATGTTCAGATGTGCCTTAGGTTAGGACTTTGATGTCGATTTCATTCGATTTGTAGATATAGGAGGTTAATGAACATATAGCCCATTTTTGGGGTATTACATTTTGCCCCTCTTTGAATTACTGTGCGAAGCGCAGTGGTTCAAAGATAGTATGTGTTTGATAAAGATATGAAACTGATTCAAAATATTAACCGATCTCAAGATAGAAACTGATTGAAAGATATGGAGATATCAGGTCCTGAATGACCAAAGATAATGTTCACTATAGCAGCGATGAACCGATGATTGCGAAAGAGTGCCAAAATGCCTGATTCTGAACCTTAGGATGGATAAGAAGTGAGTGACCGGTTCTAGACTTGATTGTCTTAGCAGAACTAGCAGGTATCACATCCGAACCCTTCAGTTGCCGAAGAACCAAGGAAATAACACTAATGAACCGATGGTTGTGAAAAGTTGATATAGATTACAAGATTGAGAGAATACCAGATTGATATGGATCAATGAATCTGATATGCCCCAAGTGATGATAGATTTTCCCCAAGCGATGAGGACTTTTTATGAATCAACGACTAGACGTGGTTGAGGTCTTGATTACTGATGAAAGATTTTGATAGATTTGATCGATAGAATTTGATTTACAGACTTTGAATGATATGCAATACCATGCCCCCTTCGGGATGAAAATTGAAATCTGACAAGAAGAGTCAGCGTTGAAGTTTAGAAGCATGTTAATTGATTTGAGAAGTGGTTATACACGTCCGAGAATGCATTCTGCATCGTTTAGAGGTCCTAGAGACCAAATTTGACTAGGTTTGACCATGAGTTGACTGTAGTTGAAATTTTGATAGTTTGATGTAAGATAATCAGTCAAGTTGAATTTTAGATTTCTTTGATGATTGAAGGTTGATTATGCAAGTAGTTAATAATATGAATGATCTCATATTTTGATTTTGATCCCGAAAAAGGATTCTACTTGCTATTTCATTGGAGGAACCTTCGTGTAAGATTCAGCTCTTGTTAGATTTGAATAGGTGATTGAAGAATCATTTAAGCTTTGAAGTTTTATCCAAACATTGTGAGATCATGCAAACATGCAAAATGCAAAGAGACATGCAAGATGAAATGCAACCTAAGACCTAGGACCTAGTCACTGATCATCCGTCGATTTGTTATCATCATTGAACTTTTTGGTAACTAGATAAATCAATACAATGCCCACTAGCCATGAAACCATAGACATATGAATATCGATTTGTATGCGCAAGAATCAATACAACACCCATTGGTTAGACAACCATGGATATATGAATATTGATTTTGTTTTTGGAATGTCGGATTAGATATAAGCACCAAGGCACAAATGCCAGGATGACCTGAATATCATGTCCATTTTGATATAGCAATTTGTACAAGCATCAAAACATAAATGTCGTGATGACCTGAGTACACCTTGCGTTTAACATACACATCAAACAATCAAAAGATCATTCTAAATCTAGTGTGAATTGCCTGTAGTGACCCTTTATCGTTCACATCCTTAGGCAAGATCGCGGTTCACAGTAGGAGAAAGAATTCACTTCAAAAAGATAATAGTTAGATCAAACGTTCTTTGAATTTTCTGGGTATCAATGGTCGAGGTACGCATGGCCATCCAATTAGAGATAGAGGCTCTTATAGTCGGACACCATTTCAATCCAGAATCTCCAAAGTTTTTAGATATTCACATACAAGCAGAAAACCAAGAAAATATTATGCCCCCAGTCATCACGCTCTAAATCCTGTAAAGGACATCATCGAAGAGTTTGTGGGAACAAAATATGCAAAAATCTCAATGTGAATCAGTAAGCATACAAGGAGATAAAAGCATGAAGCACATATTGTTTTCAGTGCATTTGGTGTTTTATTGTTGTTGTTGTAGATGCAAAATCCTTTCTGGAGACAAGACTGACTGACTAACTCAACTTGAAGCTTTGAACGACTCTGACTAGATATGACACGTCTAAGATACACTGGAGGCCATAGGATATGACATTGATTTCCCCCAAGTTTGAACATTGATAGGATACAGACGCCTGAGCTGATTAGTGTACAAACCGACTTATTGAAACCAGGATATATACAGACTAAAGCAGACTAAAAGATGGGAAAGACCAAGATTGCGCTGATAGATGGAGCATTTTGAAACAAGTGGCCCCTGTTTGCCAGGTTTTCACCATCTTGGTAGAGATTCTATTTTTGCTACCAAGGTGCCTGTTTCCAGGTTTTCACCAAGGCACTTTTTCTCTTTTTCTCATTTTTTTTTTTCTTGTGTTTTTCATTTTTTCAATTTTTTTTGATATTTTTTACTTTTTAATTTTTTTTTGTGAATCATCAAGGTGCCTATTGCTAGGTTTTCACCAAGATGTTTATTTTTTTCAGGACATTTACCAAGCACTGAATGCCTTAGGCATAGAATTTCTTCAGATGGAGAACGTTGATTGGTTCTCAGAGCTCTTCTCCTTCAGTCATTGAGAGTTGATAGGAACCAGAGCCAAAAGTAGCAGTGATAACAAAGGGACCCAGCCAGTTGGGTTCAAACTTCTCTTTGCATTCTCGATGTGATTGATTTTTAGGATTTTCTCTCAACACTAGATCGCCAACCTGAAATTCTCTGTGTCTGACTTTCTTGTTGTAGCATCTAGACATTCTTTTCTGATACACTCTGAGATGATCATACGCTACTTGTCCATGCTCATCTAGTAATTCAAGTTCTTGTAACCTAGACACTCTGTAGTCTTCATCAGTGACAAGTCCATGCATTCTGATTCTGAATGATGGGATTTCAACCTTAATAGGCAGTACCACTTCAGACCCATAAACTAAAGTGAAAGGTGTAGCCCCAGTAGGTGTTCTGATACTTGTTCTGTAGGCCTAGAGAGTTGGATTGATCATGAGATGCCAGTCTCTTCCTGTTTTATTCACTGTTCTGTGCAATATTTTCAAGAGATTTTTGTTTGAAGCTTCAGCTTGTCCATTCCCTTGAGGATAGTAGATAGATGACCAATGTTGAGTGATCTTGAATTTGGCACATAAGTCATCTAGGTCCTTGTTTTTGAATTGTCCCCCATTATCTATGATTATAGAGTGGGGAATCCCATATCTGCAAATGATGTAGTTTAGGATGAACATAGAGATCTGTTTCCCCATTGCTTGTGTTAGAGGAACCGCTTCTACCCATTTTGTAAAATAATCTATAGCTGTGATTATATGGGTATGTCCATTGGAAGAGTGCAGATGGATAGCACCTATGAGATCAAATGCCCATTGTTGAAAAGGCCATTGTGTAGTAAAGGGAATTAGCTCTCTCCCTGGAGCATGAATATTCAAGTTGCCATGTACTTGACACTTTTGATAGTTCTTTGCATACTTGATAGCCTCTTTTTTCATTTCAAACTCTCAAGCAAGATCATATCGTGCAGTCCTAATGTCTAGCAAGGTGGAGAACATGAGGGATCAACAAGTTGGTGGAAGAGATGGAGGACAAGAGAATGAAGGAGAATGAAGGGAAGAAATCCTCAAGGGAAAACTCCTCAAGAATACTCAAGCTAGGGAAAAATTGTCATGTAAAGCGCATTTGGACAAGCAATGAAAGGCCAGCATGGGATAAGTCACAAAAGTGTAATGCCAAAGAAGGACAGGATGTAGTCCAAAAGAGTAGGCATGTCAAGAGGCTTCATAGCACCATGTTTTACTCTTTCTTTCTTTTTATATTAGATCAAGACCAAAGGGGCAAATGATAGCGATAGGTGAAAATGAATGGAGGAAGATAGATATGAAGGCTAAACATGAAAGAAATGAAAGCAAGATCATCATAAGATAGCTCACAACATAGCCAAATATTCATGTAGAGGTCAACCTTGTCAAGATCAAAGAGAGAAGATGGAATGGATGAAATATGTAGAAGAACTACGCATGGTGCCTGATTGCTAGGTTTTCATCATGGTACTTATCCAAGGTGCCACAATGGAGTGGTTTTCACCATAGGGTGAATTTATTTCTCTTTACTTTTGCTACCAAGGCGCCTGTTTCCAGGTTTTCACCAATATTTTTATTTCTTTTTGAATTTTTGGAAGAAGGCAAGATTTTTAGATAGTGCTCCTTGAAAGGATAAACCATGATATGCCAAGGATTCAAAATGATATGCTCAAAGATGCTGATAGGGAAAGGGAGATTGAAAAGAAAAATGGAGGATATGATTTTATGTAAAGCGAGTGAGGTTGGAAGATAGGAGGAATAGGCAAATGAGGAAAAATGATAGAAGATAGAAGGATAATGAATGGAAGGATTGTGAAAGGGTAGATGGAAAGGATGGCAAGATCAACGTCAACACATTCCTTGAAGGGTGGTGAGAGGATGGAGGAATCGTGAATGAAGGAATACGTGAAGGAATATGGCGAATGGATAGCAGAGGTTGTGGTTTAGACACATGGAATGGAAGAATGTTTTTGGAAGAAGATGAAGTGGAAGCCTTTGGAAGCTTGAATGTCAGCTTCACTTTTTGTTCAACACCTAACTCCTTCAAGAGAGACTTTGGAATCCATATAGCCATGGGCTTTTCATTCCTTTTTGGTAATTTGGAGAGAATATCTTCAATGATGGATTTTGGAACCCATACTTGTCTTGTAGTTTTTTTCTTAGATATCTCTTTTGACTTTATGCCTCCATGTCGTTTAGAGGAGACATGGTGATCTTCTTTTTTTAATGGATTCTTGTATTGCTTCTTTTTCTTGTATTGAAAATTCAAGTTACTTCCAAAAGACTTGGGACTTGTGGAAGAAGGAGGATATGACTGGTTTAGATGGGTGGGTGGATGAAAAGGATTCAAGGGTATGCATCTATGTTGATCTTGAGGAAAGATGGGAGATGGAGGGATGTAAGGACCCAAGATGGATGGAAAATTAGGAGAGTTAGGAGGGGAAAGTGAAGGGACATAAGGACCCAAGATGGAAGGAAGATGTGAAGCCCTTAGTAGTGGTGGAGGAGGTCCAAGGATGGATGTGGAAGACACAAAAGGATAATCAATAAGTTCATCAACATCTATATGACAACCAAGGACATCAGCATCTTTAGAGTGAGCATTAGGATTTTCAATAGGATCGTGAACATCTTCAATAGGAGCACCTTCTTTGATAGGATTTTTCAAAGCTTGAAAAGACTTAGGAAGAGTAGACATTGGAAGTGAACATGGAGTGGTAGAATAAGAAGATGGAATACTTTGATCTTGACAAGGATCTTTGGATACCATAAACTCATAATTTTTCTCTTGATTTTTAATAGACTTAACATTGGAAGTGACAACACCATTTTTACTAACCTTAATGGAAGTATCATCTTTGGAAATTGGAAGTGGGGTGAGGTTATTTTGATTGTCAATAAGCTCAACAGTGTAAGTAGTAGCATGATCTTGCTTAGGAGAAGGCTTTTGACATGGTGGAATGAATGGGAAAGGGGATGCAGGATTAAAAGAACCATGAAACAAATAAGAGACATCATGAAAAGGATTGGATAACATGGAGGGTTCTTGATCTTGATCTTTCTTTATGTTCTTTTATTTATCATTTGTAGAGTCCTCTTGACATGGAGCCACTTCTAAGGACAAGGAAGCATGTTGGGATTGTATGGAAGACTTTGGAAGAGATGGTGAAGGACTAGCTGAAGTAGGCATTGTATCATATGAAGGCTTAGGCTCTTTAGGTTTAGCATTATTGAAAGTATTTGCAGCCAAGTGAAGGTTAGCTTGAGTTTCTTTAAGAGGTAGCCCTGGAGGATAACTATAGGGAACTGCATGAAAAGTATCAGGGCTTGTGTCAGATGAAGGTTCTGTGAAAGATTTGAAAGACTCAGAAGCTTTAGGAAATGTACGGGTATTGGAGGAAGTAGGGGATGGAAGGGAACCATCACAAGACAAAGGTTCAACATTAACATGTTCTTTCTTGAGAGTGTAATCTTTATTTTCAGCCTGAGAGTTCTTAGAGGGGAGATCCTTATAGTATTGACATTTCAAGCTAGCACGATGGATTTTATAGTCCTTAGTAGTAGTAGATGGATCATAATCAAGGTATTGTCCACAAAAGCCATCAAAGTCTCTTTCAAAATTAGAATCATATGGATCACCATCACGATCTATCCAATGTGACGGCCCATTTGTAGTAAGTAGGAATGAACGATGAGGAGGACTCTTAGGAACAGAGGTGTCATAGGTATCATTACATTGTCTGTCGTCATAGTCATCATAGTCTCCAAAGCTAGATGTGTCACTCTCCGTGGAAGAGGTATCATATTGCTCAAATTTTGTCCGGGGGCATGGTGACATGTACAAGTCTTTATCAAATGGAAAAGGGTGAAGGGCCTCCATGGAGAACTCTTTAGATTCCTTCTCTTTCTTAAGATTGTCAAGCTGGACTTGCATAGCATGCAATTGTTTCCTCATAGTGGTGATCAAAATTTCTTCCTCATGTGTATTTACTCTTTGAGACATGTGTACTGATTCTCAATAACTACTGCTCTAGTTCTTGACATAGTGATTTGTATGATAGATTCTAGAAATAGGTTGAAAAAGCTGGTATCTAGCAATTCTGACAATCTTTCCAAAATTTTCCCAAATGACACTCTGCAGACTCGTACGACAGTGGATAGTCTATGAAATGACAGTTGCTAAACTCGTATGACAATTGGGTAGCAATGAAACAATAGTTGTAAATATCATACGAAAGTTGCTAACAGGATTTTGACTTTCTTGAATTTGTTGGTTTGAAAACTCATACGACACTGGGTTCTCAATCATACAACAGATGAACAGTACTGAAATGACACTTTACAAAACTCGTACGAATTTTGACTTCCTGAAATGACTTTTGACTCCAGAAAAGATTTTACGTCAAATTTCGCAAAACTTAAGGTTTTCAATTTTGGATTGTTTGCAAATTGTACTGTCCAGATTTTGAAGGTTATACCAGATTTGATCATTTTTAATAGCCAAGTAGATAAACAAGCACGCGGAACAGCAAGCAAGTGATTTCAAGCACGTCTGAAAACAATGAACAAGGGCAAAAGCAACCTTGCACATGAACAATCAAGTGACCAAATTGTGCTAATCCCTGAGGTACTAATTGTGTATGTTCTGAAAAGTTTTGCAATAACACACATATACCTGAGAATGAAAAATTGGCCTCTCTAGTGTTTTTAGTAATGGTTTGACTCTACAACTTTTATGATTCAAAGGGGTGAACTCCAATCCCGGCGCACCAGGGTTTTGACACAGTCTGAGAACTTAATCTTCAAGAGTTGCTAGTGAGATCTGACAACCCAACAATGAACCATACCCATGGAGATTTCTTCCACAAGGACATTTATATAACGGCTGTCACTACCACGTCTGAAATGGCTATGACCGCTTGAGGTTCCATCAACGCAGTTTTCCCTGTGAAGGGATCATCCGCTACGGTTAACCCTCTCTAAAGGTGACTCACAGATTTATACCACAAGGGGACTTGGCTCCAGATTCAAGGTTCTAACACCTCTTCACTTTTAACCCAAACAAAGCAAGCAGATCAATTCGACACGCTAAGACAAATTTTGTTTCACCAAGGTCTGTGATATCAACTCCATGTGATCTATCAACCTCTCCGGGGAGAGAATGTATCAATCAATAAGAGAAGACGCACTAACCAGTTTTGATTCACCAAAGCTCATGATATCAACCCCACGTGATCTATTAACCTCTCCAGAGAGAGAATGTGTCAATCAATAAGAGAAGACTCACTAACGAAGTTGAATGTGAAACGCACTAAGTATCCTCCCTACCTACAAGGATTCCGTCGTCAAGGAAGGATTTCACTAGGAATCCAATCTCTCAAGAATCACAAATAGTGTTCATAGGGCCTAATTACTATGTGAGCACAGATGTATGTTCCGAAAGCAAATCTACCAAAAGCATCCAAAAAGTAGAAAGAGGAACACTTAACGCTTAAAGAAAATATGAGATGAGTCCATAAGGTGGAACAATTAACACCTCATACAAGCTGAAAATGAGTCCACAACTTAGAAAACAAGTGAGTTCCTAAAAGCACAAAAGGGTTGCCAAGTGGAACACTTAACGCTTCTCTCCTGTTGACCCCTCCCCTTTAATGTGGCACTGACCTTACAACCACGAGGTGGAAGAAGGGGCTGGTAGATTCAGCAAGTCCAATAACCCAAGATAGCAATCAAGATCAATCACAAGTATTCTAAGACTACTTAATGAATCCTTAAGGGATCACAACCTAGTATCAAATTATGCAAGTGTGTAGAAATAGATCAAAAGCATGAAAAGATGCACATAAGCTTGACACATGAGAGATTTATTTTAAGTCCAAATCAAAATGTTTTCAGAACAAGGAGAATACTTGGTGATCCTCGCAACATGCTTAGTAGATTTTACCTGATTTTTAGCAATTCTTGCACTTTTCCCAATCAAAATAAGCAGAAATCAATCAGAAATAGTAAATTTCAATTGTTAGGGTTAGTTGCCAGTCAAAATCTGAAAATCAAATCTGACAAACTGTCTGCAAAAATGAAACGACAATTGAAATCTGATACCAAAACTCGTACGACAGTGGGTATGCTCCCAGATGATAGTCCAGAAACTCGTATGACAGTGGGTGTCTGATGAAACGACAGTTAAAGTCCCAGACAACAATGGGTTCTGTCTGACACAATTCTCGATCTGATATACTATCGTACAACAGCGGGTCCAGTATCATACGAAAGTGGGTATGCTCCCATACGACATTTGTCAGAAACTCATACGACAGATGTACGGACAAAATTTAAAAATCATAGTTCTGCACAGATCCCAAGAAGAAAAAGATAGAAATTGATAGAATTGAATTGGAAACCCATTTCAGGGCCCCACGGTGGGCGCCAAAAATGTGTGTGTGAAAATTGTACCTGATCTGTAGACACAACACTTCAGTAAAACATTAGAGGTTAGCTATAATCAAAATCATGCAAAATTGAGATCTAATCTAACCAAGTGATTTACTGCCTTCTAATAGGTGCGAGATTGATGTTCTCAGATTATAATCGAGATCAGTGACCTAGACGACACCTAAATGAAGGATTTGAATGCAATTGATCAAGATATGGAATGAATGCAATTAAACTATTTTTTTTAATTTTATGATGCAATAAGAATGATATGAATCTGATATGAAATTATGCTAGATGAAAACTGATATGAAATCTATCTAATCAATGATATGAAATATGAATCTAAATGAATGCAAAAATGAGATTGATCTCACAATAGATGTCGATTCGCAAGAGCTTTGATTCTTCAATTCCAATTCTCCAGCATGATTGTGCAACTCTTGAATTGATACTGACAGCGTAAGTGTGCAAATTTTGTGGATGATTTGTGAAGAGCTGAAGCCTTAATTTATAGAAATCCAGGGCTTTGGAGGTGCATGGAAGAAAGCCATAAATCACTCAAATAACTCAGGTTGATTTTTGAGTTATTTTTAAATAACAGATAATTAACTCACAAAAACATGCAAAAGCAGAGTTCAACTCAAAATAGAGTTTAGCTTTAATTGATAATTGATAGTTATCTGCTTTTATGATTGTGCATGTTTTATTTATGAATTAATTTAATAATAAAGTGATTTATTTCCAACTTAACTAATTTTTGAAAATAAATAATTAATTTATGGGTTAATTAACTATTTATTCAAACTTTTATTAAAAACTATATTATTAAATAATGACAACTTGCTTTAATTAATTAAATAAAGATTTAATCAATTATTCATAGGATATTGGATTTATTGTCAAAATTAAATAATACAATTAATAATAGATAGAATTAAATTTAATTAAACAATTAAGTGGCAAATATTAAATCTAATTAATTAAATATGAAAATATTCAATTAATCAAACTTAGGATAAATGTGATTTATCACCAAATAATTATTAAATTAAAGATAATTAAGATAATTAGGAATATTGCTAGGAATATTCCCTGATACAGAATTTAAGATAATCAATTAGGATTCGATGATGTTCAGATGTGCCTTAGGTTAGGACGTTGATGTCGATTTCATTCGATTTGTAGATATAGGAGGTTAATGAACATATAGCCCATTTTTGGGGTATTACAATCAATCCTGATCATGTTATGTGCCATCAATTTTTTGAAAGGAAAGATGACCAAATCCAGTTTTAAAAGTAAGGACTATCCATCTAAAGGAATTTTGGAGTTGGTTCACACTAACTTATGTGGTCCTATGAGAACTCAAAGCTACTATGGTGATAAATATTTTATTTTTTTTGTTGATGACTATACTGGACTGATGATAGTTATATTATTGAAAGAAAAATATGAGGCAATCAAACTGTTTAAATGGTATAAGGCTAAAGTTGAAAAAAAAACTGGAAACGAATTGAAATGCTTAATGTCTGATAGAGGAGGTGAGTTTGTTTCTGATGAATTTAGTAATTTCTATAATGAGCATGGAATCAAAAGGCAGGTTTCTGCACCAAGAACACCATAGTAGAATGGAATTGTTGAAAGGAGGAATTGAGCTATTTTTTATTGTGCTAGAACATTGATGATTGAGAAAAATTTTGCACAAATGTACTGGAGAGAGGCAGTTCGCATAGTAGTATACACCCTTAACCGAGTTCAAATGAAGAAAGACACAAATAAGACACCTTACGAGTTATGGTTTAGACACACACTGATTGTAAGTTATTTTAGAATCTTTGGTAGTAAGTGTTATATTTTGAAAGATGATAGGAATGGTAAATTTGAGTCTAAATGTGATAAAATAATAGTTTTGGTATATTCTACTAAGAGTAAAGATTATAAATGTTTGAACAAGGCTACTAATAAAATGATAGAAAGTGCTAATGTCAGAGTTGATGAGTTTGTTGAAAAGAATAATGAAGAAAGTATGAAGGAACCAGAAGACTTGGTAGGTTTACTTATGTTGAAGATCCAATATATCTATCAAAGCTATAGGCTTAGTCTATCGAGCATTAGGAAAATGCTACCAAGAATCAACAAATGCAACCTGAGAATCATCAAGAAGCTACCAAGCAGGAAAATGAACCTGAACTGAATGATGAGAAAATATGAGATCAAGTGCTAGCAAGATTTTTTAGAAGACACCATCTAGAGAATCAAATCACTGGAGATAAGAAAGCTGGCATGATGACCCGAAGTAAGTTAAGACAAAACACATGCTTAGTTTGTGAGTTTGAACATAAGAATATTAGGGATGTACTTGAAAATGAGGAATGGATCAATGCTATGAATGAGGAAATTAAAAAATTTGAAAAGAATAAGACATGGACATTAGTACCCAGAATCAAAGATAAAAATGTTATTGGTACTAAGTGGATTTTCAAGAATAATTTAAATGAAAATGGTGAGGTCACTAGGAATAAGGCAAGACTTGTTTGCAAGGGATATGCACAAGAAGAAGGTATTGCTTATGGAGAAACCTTTGTACCTGTTCCTAGATTGGAAGGAGTTTGTATTCTACTTGCATATTCTGCACATAAGGGATTTAAAGTATATCAAATGGATGTGAAATCATCTTTTATGAATGGAATACTTGAGGATGAGGTCTACATATAAAAACTGGAAGGTTTTGTTAATAAGAATCAAAAGAACATGGTATGTAGACTGCACAAACCTTCATATGGACTGAAGCAAGCACTGAGGGCATGGTATGAAATACTACATGCTTATCTTATTAGTATTGGTTTTGTAAGAACTAGTGAAAATAATAATTTGTATATGAAAGGAGAATCCGATGAAAATATTTTGATTGCTGAGATATTTGTTGATGATATAATCTTTGGAGGACAAGATCTAATTTGAAAATCTTTTGCTGATGAAATGAGAAATGAATTTGAGATGTCTATATTTGGAGAGATTAAATTCTATCTAGGTTTGTAGGTTATACAACAGAAAGATGGGATTTTCATCACTCAATCAAAATACATTAAAGAAGTGTTGAAATATTTTGCATGGAAGATGCTAAACCAGTAGGAACACTTATGGTAACTAGATGTAAATTGATAAAGGATGATCAATCTATAGACTCTATACCGATCTATGATTGCAAAACTGATGTATGTTGTACATATTAGGCCTGATATTGCACATGTTGTTGACATTGTGGCTAGATTTTCTTCCAATCATAAAGATTCACATATGGTTCCAGTTAAAAGAATTTTGAGATACTTGAAGAAGACAAAAGACTATGCTTTATGGTACACATTGGAAGGCAAATTTGAACTTAGAGTTTACACCGATGCAGATTGAGCTGGAAACATAGATGACTAGAAGTGCATAGCCAGTGGAGTATTCTTTTTAGGGGAAAGGCTTGTGACTTGGATAAGCAAGAAACATGCATGCATTTCTCAGTCTACTATTGAAGTAGAGTATGTTGCTACCATTGTAGATTGTTCAAATATTGCTTGGATTAGACAAGTGTTGGACGAAATGAATGAGGTAATCACTGGTTCAGTGATTATATATTGTGACAACACTAATACTATAAATATTTGTAAGAATCTTGTGATGCATTAAAAGAAAAAAGCATATATCTATTAAGTATCACTACTTGAGGGAACAAGTTCAAGAGAAGCGGGTGAAACTAGAATTTGTAACATCTAAAGAACAACTTACTGATATCTTTACCAAACCCTTACCAAAAGACACATTTAAATATTTCGGGACTAGACTTGGGGTCCGTCCCCTATCTACCGGTCACTGAGGTGATGTGGAGGTTGCATGAACCTATACTTATTAGAAGATCATTTATGTTCATGCATATAGCTGATACTTTGAATTTTTTCTAAGGTTGTGAAAGATTGTAAAAATTGGAGCATAAATTTGTTTATTTATACACTAAAGGTACCTAATATGAACTAAACAACAAAGAATTACTTGGCTGCTGAAGAGATGTTTGTATATTTTCTTTGGCATTGTTGTCAAAGGGAGAGAGAATGAATATAGAAAACTAGTTAGTGAGAACACAAATAGGGAGAGAGATTACAAAAAGAGAAAGACTTGAATATTTGTTGTTGAGAACAAAATGAATCTAAGAATTGAAAAGATCAAATCCATAGGGAGAGTCTGCATGTAATGTTGTTTTATTTTGTAGTAATTAAAAATATTAAATATCAAGCTAGGGAGAGCCTATCGAGATGTACAATATTTACTTACATAGTTGTAGAATACATGTTTGGTATGTGTATGGCATATTTTCATATTGCTTATGTTTCCATGAATGCCAAAGTGAGAGATTGACAAACTACAATTGATTGAATATCTAATGAATTGAAGGAACATTGATTAGAGATCACAGAGCTACTAAAATGATATGTAAGATGATCAAATCAGTCAATATGTTGTCATTGATGTCAACTAGTTTTTGATAGTACTTATCATGTTAGTTACAAATATCTGAACATCTATTGAAGGAAGAAAAAATGAAGAACTGAGATATCTAGATGAGGAAAAGATGGATATGATAGATAAGGATAAGGTAAACATTGGTAACTTATTGATGAGTCTATGGATTTATATTGTTGACTTGAGCATGTTACATTAATCTATTATCAAGAAGAGATTTGAAATTGAACAAGTTAATGTGGTCGATAATTAAATATTTTTGTATACACTGAGCCAGTGTAGTGTATACTGAGTGATAGTAATAACCAAGATAGTTAGCTAATTATCATCGACACATTTCTATATTAACCGAGTATGGATGAAAATATTAAATGCCAAAAATAACTGACTAAATTTGATGAGATGGAAATTGTTATGATTTCGAGGTTAAGGATAAAGATTGTTATGAAATCCATGACTGACAAAATTCAGAGAATGTCTAAAGGATGAGATTGAAATGTGTAAATGACACATCTGCTGAGGAAGGTTTAAGAGAAAAAATGGATGAAGGAGATTAAGAGGCCAAATCTAATGGATGATATGAAAATGATTTACTTACATCTATATAAGAGATATGAGTTTCATTATTGAAACATACCAGAAAGAAGAAGACTATAGAGATTTCATGTGAAGATTGTATTCATGCATGCGTGATCAAAGTGGTTATTGAAACAACTAAGCTGTAGACATTACTGAGCATTAGAGAACTATTTATCGAGTGAAAGTAAGATGAGAAATATTGATTTGTATTTGAGTTAGATCAACACTATATCAGTTTAACCATTGATTTGAAAAATCTTTTAACTGAGTAGACTTAACAGTATTATTGTAAGACCCTATGACATTCGTTGAATGTAAAGTGTTATCTTATTGACCCCATAGTGCATGTTGGTCAAAATTTAACTGTTAGTGATAAATCTTCTAACTAGGTTACACTTAACAGTGTGTATTATAACCTTTAATAGGGTTGGCTCTTCACCTAGCTCACTTCAAAAAAGTGAATTATATTGGGTTACCAGTTCGAGGTGGTTTATCTGTTAGCAGGGTTTCCATGTTAAATCATTGTGTTATGTGTGACTTGTTATGATTTTTTTTCTATCATACTTTACATACTACATATTTGATTTAGTCGGTAATCATAATTGGATAATTACTGGTAATCGGTAAACTAGACAGATAGATTGATATTTTATGTTACCAAGCTGGATGATTTGTTGGAATTGTTTTGTAAGTTACATCTTAGTATTTGGGACTGTAGGATAAATGATCTAACTAATTCACCCCCCTCTCAATTATTCTAACATAGGGATGACTTCTTATTGATCATATCTCATTCTTAGATTATGATTAGATGATAATGGGGAACTTCAACACAACACTTTATCCCTTTGAGAAATAAGGAGGTTCTCCTAATTTTATAGACTCTATGCAAGGCCTTCATGAATTTGTTTCTAATAGCCTTCTATTGGATTTGGACTTTCTTGGTAAAAGTTTCAGTTAGTCTAATATGCATTCTAGTAATCATTTGATTCAAATCATGTTAGATTGTTGTGTTATTTCCTCCTCTTGGTGCATCTATGATAAATGAAACTTGTCTTATCTAATAAGATTTGGATTCAATCATTGTCCTATCATGTGCAATTGAGACTCAAATAAGGCTAGTAATATTCTTCCTTTCAATAGTCTTCCTTGTAAAAGTCAAGCCACCCACCATCCAAGAGAATTGGATTTCCAAAACTGTATTATCTTTACTTATTTGTTGTGATAGATGTTTTTTCGGTGTGGTAATAGAATACCAAAAATTATGAACATGATAATTTATCATCTGCAACCTCCCATGAATTTTTGTCAAGTTGTCTATAGAATTTACAAGAACTGGTGAGTAATATGAAGTAGGATAATCACCAACAATTTTATTATGACCATGGTTACAGATTTGGTTAGTGTACTCCTAGTTTTGCATGCAACACAACATAGAGAAACCTTCCTCTATTGAAGATGTTGGAGGCTATTTGTGATCTACTTTATTAGATTGCATTGTATAAACTTGTCTGTGATCAACACCACCACATAATGGTCTATAAAACCTTGATGCCTACCCACTGTAGTGCCCATCATTCACACCACAATGTCACCCAACTCCTAGGCTTGAAGGCATGGAAGAGGAGTCTAGAGTCAATGTATTCAACTCCACCTCTACTTCTCTAATCTAAAATAATAAATCATTAAGGGCTTTATTCTCATATTTGACAAAGGCTTTTGGATCATGTGCAACCTTGAGCTACACGTTATCTCTATCTTCCTTGAGCTTTGTAATCCTTGTGCTCCTGAGATCTTCAGTTAGTAGGCACTCAAAATTGTCTTGTGGATTCTTTTCACTAAGGGGAAACTTATCTATCAACAAGACATATTTTTGTGAGGAAAGAGTCCTTTATCAAGATTTGATGGCCCTTTCCATCATTTTTCTCTTCTTAAAATAGAGTTTGTTCGAAAAACCACACTCTTTCTCACAATAGTCTTTTTCAAAATTCATTATGTGACACAAAACCTCCAACTTTTGGTCCATACAAAAAATTTGGTTTGTAGAATTGATCGTAAGACCATGGAGGAAAGTAATAAGAGCTGGGCTCGATGACATTCATGTCCAAATTCCTTCATCTTGATTTAATATCTAGCAGTGTCATGCCAAAACTATACACGTCCACCTTTTCAATGATGGGAAGACAAAAGATCAACTCTAGAGCCAAATAGCCTATGGTTCTTCTTTTCATGGTTAGTACGCAATTTTGATCTCTACCCATAAGTTTTGCCTACTGAAAATCAGCTACTTGGGACAAAACTCAGCATCAAGGAGAATGTTTTCTAGCTTAATATCATAGTAAATGATGCAATCTCTGTATTCCTCATGAAGATAAGCCATTACTCGTGCAATTCCCAACGCTATTTGAAATTTGGTTTTCTAATTCAACAACGTCCCTTGATCTTCTTTGTCTTTCCCATAGAATGAAAAGGAGTCAAGAGAGCCATTGGGAATGTACTCATAAATGAGTAGCCTTCAAGAACCCTCCATGAAAAATCCCTACAACCTCACTAGATTCAAGTATTATATTTCACCAATTGTACTTATTTATGCATGAAACTACTTCTCTGCTTCCTCTTAGCCCTCTAATCTTTTGATAGTGACTAGAGTTTTGTCATGTAGAGTTCCTTTGAAAATTGAGTTGAATGAGCTGCTTCCCAACTTATGCTTGAAATTATTGGTTGCAACCCACAACTATCAAAAAGTGAATGTTTTGAGGGATGTGGGAACATCATCATCCTCACTAGCTCTTCCACATTTCCAAGTAATAAACATGACCAAAACAAGATAAAGAATAATACTCGTAGCAACTAGAGGAATCAAGATGTGAATGCCAAAGGATTGTTTTCTTGGTGTCAATGTCAAGTCTCATAGCTCAAAGGTGCCCAATGGAGATGGAAAGAATAGTCACCATGGGAGTCAAGCACATTCATCAGATCTCTAAACAAAAATCAACACTAAGGAGGAGATAAGCTTCTAAGTGAAAATACCATGCATGAGTAGTTATTGAGGAAGACAAGTTGCCATCCATGTAAACTTTACTCCTTGCTATATAGTGCCCCTTCATCATCAACCAAATGCTTGTCCTACACTCCCAAAAACAAAAACACACGCGCGCGTGCGCATGCACACACACACACACACACGCTCATAGATACATACATATATAGACACACACTTTTACAAAGAAATATCTTAGTATTTCACTAATTTGTATATTTTACAAAATTGATAGCACAATTTATCCTTTCTCTCAACATCTCAATGGAGACAACTGAAGAAGATAACATAATATTTCTCATAGTCTAACTGAAAGATAGAAATTCCATAAAAAATGATATGTGTTTCTAATTCAAAAACTAATTCCAATTAATCATAAAACTGACAAGAAATAGATCATAAACTATCTTTTATTTTCTCATCGAAAATGTAAAGTATACTATCTTAATGTGAATGATATATTTTTGTTTTATCATAAGAAAATCATCATTGTCTCTTAAGATGTATTTGTTTATAACAAAAATATGATTTTCATAAATTGGCTAAACATCATATCATCTTTTATAGAATGTCTATGCTTTGTCAAATACCAGTCTTGATAAGAAAACTTAAAACAATGATCTCTGATTAGGAGAAATTAGACACTAGATTAGTGTATATGCATGTATTCCATGGCTCCCTCCTCATTCTCAGGCTCCTCCTCAGTTTGTTCATCCAGGATAGTAATCTTATTCCTTTCTTGAGAAGAAGGGTGAGATTCTTCAGATTTGTCCACACTTACATGGGGGCTCTTATTTTTCTTCCTACCCTTCTTCTGGTTTTCCTTCTTCATCTCTTCTTCTCTGTCAAATTTTGTCTTTCTTGTAACCCTTTTGGGAATGGGTTCCAGAATCATATCCCTAGCATAGTCCATAATCAAAAAGATTAAACCATCATGAAGCACGAGGTTGCTTTATTTATTCTTTTACTCAGTTATACTATTATTTAGAGAGCTTAAAAAAAAGTAAGGGAAGCAGACCTTCTTACTATGCCTAAAATGACTGACTAGAACAAAATGCAGATTATAAATCTTGGAATAGAGGCCATTTAGAGTGAAATACTCTATCATCATCGTAAGGATTTTTGCCCAAATTTTCTTAATCTTCCCAATATCAACATAATCCTACTGCCCTTTTGTCAAAAAAGCTTCTTCATTAACATATTTAGGGAAATATTTAAAAGCTTTAGACCCTATACATTGATTATCCCTATAGAAATTCATTTCATCAAGGGACAAACCAGTAATCTCAGAAACCAAGCTCAAAGTAAGCGGAAAGTATTTTCCCCACAAATTATATTTACCATTAACCCATCCCTCAGCAAATTTTTTAGTTACCTTTTTGTCGAATCCATGAAGCTTCTCCATGTATGGGGTAACACCAGCACTTTTCATGTTTTGAAACATTTTTCTCCTGCCTCCATTTCTCGCAATCTAAGGGCTCCTCCCTTTTCAGACCACCTCCCATTTTCTCTGAGCTGAGATGGCATTGGTTTCTCAAAGCTTCAAGGAAAAATAAAATAGTGTTCTTCAGGCTCTTTGAAATAGCTTTGTTTAACTTCACCCACAATTTGTGTGTCATAAACTCTATAATAATTTTCTCACACCTTACTTGGCAATAATCTTTCCTCGATAATTTAATTGTCCTTGTCATCATTAGATTTACTTATGTCACCCTCTTTGTGATTAAGTTTATCATAATTGATAAGACTTAAGATCCCAGCATTGAGATTCACTTCCCTGTTCCAATATTTGATGGTGTCACTATGGGCCCCCACATTGGCTAAGTTATCCACAAGTTTATTTCCTTCCCAGTAGACATGGGTTATAAATCTTTCCTCAAAAGCTTGTAAAATAATTTTAATTTTTTCAATTATGTGGGCTATAGTCCAGGAGGTGTCACTTTTTCCCTTTATGCAATTAATGATATTGAGAGAATCTCCCTCTAGCCAAAACTTCACACAACCCATCTCTTTTACTAGCATCACAACATGTAAGGCCGTGTCATCTTCAATGACATGATTGGTTTGTATTCCCATCGGAGCTGCCACAACTCCCAAGTAATTCTCATTCCAGTCTCTAATTAAACCTCCTATCCCATCCCTTCCAGGATTCCCCTTAGAAACTCCATCAAAGTTTCCTTTGAGCCAACCCATTGGAGGAGCATTCTACATTATGTTATCTCTAGGATTGGGGTCTTTTTCCCTTCTATTTCTATTCCAAGAGAGAATGTCTTCAATATTGTTTGCCTTGTTCCAAAGTTGAGACTTTCTAGAGATGGAGTTTCTGAAATTCTCCATGAGACTTCTATGAATTATAATAATAGTCTTATCATAAGGATTATGCTTGTCTCTAATGACTCTGTTGTTTCTCTCCTTCAAAATTCTCCATTGAAAATGAGGAAGAAAGAGACCCCAAATAAATTTCTCTTCTTTACCTGGAAGAGGACATTACCACTGAAGAACAAGGTCATGCAATCTCTGAGGTTTTATCCACTATAGATTGATTTTTTTGATAAGAGAATCCCACAATTTTATAGTATAGGAGCAGTGTATCATCGTGTGATTACAGGAATCTACCACTTCATAGCATAGGAAGCATCTATTAGGCAAGTAACAACCCCTTTTTGCAAGGTTGTCCAAGGTAAGGATTTTATTCTGGACAAGCAACCAAAAAAACATGTTAATTTTAGGAATAAGGTTTTTGTTCTATACTTGCGAGCGGAGGGGTTTGTCTTCGTGAACAATGAAAAGGGAAGGAGCCAAGGAGACAAAGACATTTTCATTATTTTATGGACCCCAAATCAATTCATCTTGAACATTTTCTCTTATGAACCAGTTGCTAAGTTGTTTGTTCACATTTTCAAAATTTTCATCCTTTATACTGAGGTCTATCCATTCTTCATTAATTCAATAGTCCAACACCCTTTCCCCTATAATTTCCTTGCAATCTTGGATGGCATTTAACCATTCTTGATTTTCATTTAAAGGGTTTTCCATCAGCCACTTTTCATCCCAAAACTGAATCTTCCTACCATTTCCTAGCTTCCATCTTGTACCTTTTCTGACCAGGTTCTTCCCCTTACTGATTTTGTTCCATATAAAAGATCCTTGAATATCCAACTAGAAGTATAAAGTATTATCTAAAGAAGTGAGATGATATTTACCTTTTATAATGGAGTTCCATTCTTTTTCTTCTTCAAATATTCTCCAGTATTATTTTGTCAGCAAAGCTTTGTTAGTGTTAATAATGCTTCTGATACCCAACCCCCCATATTTCTTGGATTTGTACACCTTTTCCCAAGTAACTAGGCTGAGTCTTTATTTTCCTCTACCCTAGTCCAAAGAAATCTTTTTTGCATGTATGTTTCCCATCAAAAAAATAAAGTTTATGAAATTTGGGTTAGGAGTTAGGAACATAACCAATTTAATGATTAAATGAAAGCTAATGCAACTCTAAAATAATTACAGAGAGAATGATATCCTTGTTTTGACAAATGAGTACAACTCTTAACTAGGTCTTGGGGACTAAAACAACATACCCTTAATCACGGGATAGAAAAATAACATGACTCATACTCATTATCATAAGATATCCATTTAAACATAGATCATAATCTTGCATAAAAACTAGGTTTAAGACATATAAGAATAAACATATATATTAAATAGAGTCACTATTCAAATTTACTACAAGAAGCATAGATAAAATAAATAACTAAAAATATTAACTCTACTAATAAAAAAGTGTACAAGAAATAAAATGATAACAATGTTTCAAAAATGTGTTTGCAAACAAACTGGTCAAACTCCATCTTTTGTGTAGTTCCCTCAGAGGCTATACATCTTAAAAACATTGAAAACTATCATCTCAAAGTGTTGTGCCCTAAATCGACAATGCTAGGGTTTTGAAAATGAAACCCAAAATTTTTCTATATGAATGACAATTGATATATAAAAAATCACTTTATCAAATGTTGATTGACATATACAAATAAATGAAATGCTATAGATGTCAAATTCCAAATAGCTAGGGGAGAAACCAAGAGTCCTACCCTAGCTATTTGGAATTTGACATCTATAGCATTTCATTTATTAGGGTAGGACTTTGTGACTTAAAAACTCAAAAATTAAAATTGATAACTCTATTCCAAAGGGAAAACATAATAGTACCAATCAACCATGATAAAAATGTCGATGAATAAATATTCCAAAAACAACGCAATGCAATGTTGGAAGTGGATTCACTCTAAGAAGGGGGGGTGAATTAGAGTGAGTAAATTTATTTTCAAATGTAACACTTTAAAACTTTTGAAAAACTATGCAAAGGTGACTTAACTTACTTTCAATAGATTTATACCATAGCATGTGAAAGTGATTATCCAATGAATAATGAGCAAGCTTTAGAATGTTTTAAAACTGACTAGTTATCAATAAATCTTGATGAATGGAGAATGAACATAAGCACAATTTGAGAAGGTGGCCTTGATAATGTAAGAAATATGTTGATGCAAGAAGACATAAAACTGAAGATAAATTTAAAATACATATAAATGACATTAACTCTTCATATTAAAAGTATCATATAATTGTTCCGTTAATAAAATAAAAAAATTGTTTATGCTTTAAATAGATCAATGAACAAATTTAAATATGAAGTCTTACAAACTAAGATGATGACTAATTTGAAAATTTAACTATAAAAATTTAAAGAGAAAATTGAAAGTACCAGAGAATTAGCATGAAGACCTCATTGCAATATAATAGAATGAGATACAAATGACATCACATAACAAAATGAATTTTATGATTTGAAAAACCTCTTGGGTAGAAAACCCACTCGGACCTATGCGTTTTTATTATTCCATAGATCACCAACTTCATACATCAATGTTAAAAAGAAATAACTTCAATTAGCACCAAACCCTATTTAGAAGCAACAACTTCAAGGAGTTCCAACCCCTTTTCAATATGTCAATCACACTGAAACAAAAAATAATAATCTTATGATAGTATAGAAATGATTCCAATCACAAGATTACTAGATCTGTATATGATATTCAATGATTCCCTCTATAGTTCTTTAATTGTACATAAATATAATTCTCTATCATAGTGAATGTAGATACAATGCTATACTCATATAGATTCAAATCTTATCACATGTATCACTGGAAGTTATACTTTCTTTCCTTCACAATTTCAAATGCTATTTTCAACTGAATATATAGTAATATTTCTTTCAAATCTCACAAAACCAACTTTCCATATCTTTTCAATATCTCACTCGTAATATACATATATTCACAAAGAAAATCATATGGGTGAACATATATATATATACAAAAATGTTTAAAAATTCCACAATCTTAATTTAGTAACCCTTGAAATAGGGTACAAACCAAGTAGAGTTTACATCCCCAAAATTCAATTTGCACTTGAAGATATGTTTAACAAAAAAAATATTCATAATAACCAGATGAGAAAATAACTAAAACCCTCAAGTTAGGGTAACCAAATGAAAATAGTCACTAAAATGTTTTCACTTCTCTTTCAAAATTTTGGTAACTAAAAAACTCTTTCTAACTACAAGTTAATAAAAATCCAAAACCAAGAATACATTTATCAAACCCTAGAATTTACGGTTAATGAATCAAAATAGAGAGATTGTATAACTTATATTTTAAACATGATTAGTCTAAAATATAATTTACATTATCAACATCTAAACCTTTTCAAATCACCAATATTCATAGATGTTTAAAAATAATTGACTCACTGAAATAAATCTCAATCATATTCTCTCTCTTTTTACCATTTCCAAAAAAAACACTAGTTGCAAGTAGAACAAAACTACCTAAGACAAAATCCCACAAAATCTACAAAAAAACACTACCAAATGTACCCTTATAAACTACTGATTAACATAACTAAAACCTAAAACTAACAGATAACAAAAACCTTCATAATGTCTACAACATAATTCATCAAAAATGACGGGTGGAGAAATTAGGGTTTTTAATAAACCTAAAACAATCTTTCTTTTCATTCTTAAGTCAATCTCCAAATTTGAATTTAAACACAAATTTGAGTTCCATGACTAAATCACTACTATGTGGAGACCAATTGAATTGAATGAGAATATTTCATATGACAACAACATTATTAGCAAATAAACAATACCAAAGGTGTATGTTGATAAGCACTCAAGTGCTTAATTAACAGTAAACAAAATGATTACCATCAAACATATAAAATATTTTGTTTCCCAACATAATAAACTTGTCAATGTATATGTCCACCACTAATATGACTACCAATCTTTTAACACATTTAAGTGTCATTTTGACAGTATTATAATATGTTCATAAGCTCTGCTTAGAATGCCTAGAATAAGCCCACCTTTCAATTATATGCCAAAACCATATCTATGCATAAAATTTCACCATGTAAAAGTTATGAATCAAGTTCTTGGTGATAACTATAAATATCAACCTATATATATCTTAAGCGCTAGAATATAAGTGTTCTCAAACACTTTAAATTTTCTTATAAATGTCATGAGACATTGAAACACTAGTGAAAAATAATCAACATTATGAGGCATTTCATTTGAAAAAATATTTTTAACTTTGAAACAAGGATACCAACGAAAACATCATCTTAATGTCAGAGTACCAACATTATCAAGAGTATCAAATGAAGATAGATTTATGAATTTTATAAAACCATGTCCATGTCACCATATACTAGTATCACTAAACTTGTGAAACATATGAATCATGAGAAGTATCATGTTTACCTATTCCTATCAAGAATAAATTTACAAATGCCTTTAATTGATTAGTAACAAGTGAAACTAAAAATATGAATATAACATCTCTCCTTGACTTGGGTAGCCTATAAGAACTATGTTTTTGCCTTTCAAATATGAAAGATAAAAATATGCAACCCAAGGTACACATACTATCACCAAGATAGACCAATCTACCAAATGTGTCATGAGTAACCATTGTAGATAAAAAAATGAGGCTCCACTTAATGAAACAATGTCAGGTGATGCAACTAGTGGCATGTAGGAAAGTAACCCTATTCTCATGAACCAAAGAATTATAAATGTAGCTCTGCATGAAGTCATAAGTATCATTTGAATATCAATATTATCTTAATATGAATAGTTTAATATGATATCAAGATGAATACAATAATCATTGTGATTTAAGTCATTCAATCTATATATGATGACAATGCCAATGGATACCCTTTTGTCATAAAGGAAAAACACAAAGGAAAACATGTACAATATCATTGTCATGTTCCCAAATGACCAATTGTCAAATGTCATTGTTCACATATATTCATCTTACAACCAAGCACTAAAAATATCGTGAACTCAAAGAAAGACTAAAAAGACTACGGACGGTTATGACAATAATAATATTGTAGATTATATAAGAGGCATTGCCCATAATTGGACAATTTAATTGAAAATTTGAATAATTTTTTCTTTTACAAATATACTTGTAATTTATAAATTTTGATTTTCTTTCTCAAAAATCTTATGGTGTTATTTTGGATTGGGTTATTATTATCCTGGGTTATTTTGTCCTCAGGTTATTATGGCTGGATTTTTTTGTCCAGGGTTATTTTGGCCGAGCTATTATGTCCTGTAATCTAGAAATAAATCTAAATCAAATACTACATTGTTCTAGAAAATTTCTCATGAAATGCCAAACAACTATATCATGCTAAGGCTACATATGGTATGTAGGTGTACATGAGACATCAAAGCATCATATAAATATTTAAAGTAGTCAGTAAAAACCATAAAATTCTCCCCCTGAATAAATAATATTAGACAATAAAATCATTGTAAAAGAATACATGTTCTCTTGACACTATGATCAATAATATAGAATACAAATATATTTAATCTATACATGTGATAAATTCAACGATACATTTCAATAAATACATATTTCTCCTGTAAATTGAAATTCAACGGCATAGCTTACTGCAAAAATCATCTGCCATATCCTCACATTAGCTTGTGAATCATGAACACACTCCTATCTTTTCAATAAATTCTACATATGTAAATCATCTCCAAACATAGATTAGGAATTATGTCATTTACAAATTTTCATAAACCACAAAAAACTGTAGCTTTAATATTTTAAGGGGACAAAAAATATAATGCATTGGTCCATTCCCCTTACTCTTTACAAGTTTTCATGTATTAAAATATGTTTCTTTTCCATTCTATATAAATATAGATTCCAATTTATGTTTTATTTTGCATATTTTCATAAGCCCTTTCTTCTTCAAATCTTTCATAAAAGTTTCCTTTCATTTGCACATCATATTCACCTTATTGAAGTATTTGGATAATCTTACAAAATTCATTTTATAATAATATGCTTTATGTCCCAACTGATAACATGACAAAAACAACAATGAAAGAAACTTCCAAATCTAGTCACTTGATACTTTCTACAATGAGGGAATCTTCTAAACTTATTATGTTCTAAAGAACTCTCCTTTGTAAGATATTGATACTTTTATCCTTACTTCTATCAGTTACAACACTATGCTTCAAGTTTTCCTTCTTTCTAAGTATCTGTCTAACTGTGAAATTCTTGCCTTCTTTTTTTTCAAATATTATTTCATATTTTTATTGATCTTATATTCTCAAGGTTTGTTTTTTCAAATCCTAAACCAATGGTATCTTGATGTTGTTCTTGTTTACTTAAAAATTTCATTCAGCTTGTTAGTTCTCTCATCAAAGTTTTGTGAGATTTGAAATTACCTGGTTTTTAATTCTCTTTCTTGTTGAATTTGTTTCTCTAGTATATGATTCTCTTTTCTAAGTTTCTTAATTGTATCTAGATCACTCACCAGCTCACCTTCTAAAACAGCTGTATACTCTTGTTCAAAGTCATCTTCACCTATATGGAAATATTTGTTTTCATCACTCTTTATATCAATATATGGATATATCTACCATAATACTTCACTACTTGACTTGACTAGAACTTGTTAGAAACTTCTCTCTATTTCTTTATCATTTAGATATAACAAAGTACCCCCCCCCACTATCAGCAATCCCCTAGATTAACATTCAAGGGTTTGGCTTGATACCAATTATTAGAGTACAATACCATTGAGAGGGGGGGGGGGCGGTGAATAATTGGTACAATAACTTAAATTAATTAAAAACACTCTTTTCAAATGTTGGTGTCAAATCATAGACACACCTAGAATCAAGACTTTTGAAATTGCTTTGTAAGTTTAGACATTTATGCAAACTAGGATAGCTGTTATAAAGTTTGAAACATTATAATAGCTAATACTGATAGAACAATAGAAGATACACTATTTTGAGGAAATATTTGGTTAGCATGAGACTATAGTGATACACTTACAATATCTTCCTCATTGGCTAATGGATCTCACTGGTCATTTTTGTGTCTTGATAACAATATCTACCTCACTGGCCTTTTCCTGGACTTCCAATATCTCACTAGGCTTATAATTCCTCACTAGCTTATATTTATATTTAATAATATGATATCAAATACAAAGTTTAATCTCAATTTCAGTCTAGTACATGTTCTAGTCTTGAATTACTTGAGACTTAGAACCAAAATTTCTATCTCCTTAAGATAATAGTTAATACAATTAATTATTTATTACAATCATCAAACTTATGTAAATCAATAATTCACTCTACTAAGCCACTGTAGAGCTCATATATTCAAACACACACACGCGCACACACACACACACACACACACACACACACACACACACACAACACACACACACACATACACATATATATATACACACATACACATACATACACATACACATACATACACATACATACATATATACATATATATATATATGTATATGTATATGTATATGCGTATATGTATATATATGTATATGTGTGTGTGTGTATATATATATATATATATATATATATATATATATATATATATATATATATATATATATATATATATACATACATACATACATACATACATACATACATACATACATACATACATACATACAATACATATATATATATATATATATATATATATATATATATATATATATATATATATATATATATATATATATATATATATATATATATATATATATACATACATATATATATACACACACACACACACATATATATATATACATACATACATACATATATATAAATATATATACATATATATACATATATATATAAATATACATAC
>BSBK01013491.1:0-29450 GCA_027943335.1 Chamaecyparis obtusa | reverse complement strand
TACAAGGATAGAGTGGAAAATATGTGCAACTTCTACCCTTTTGGATGATATACCAAATCCATGTTACAAGACCATATAACCAGATCACTTATGAGATTAATTAGGACCTAGCATCTAAATCAAATATGTGTGCAAATGTCAGTTCTTTTCAATCATGTTGTGTGAGCCAATTATGGGGACATAGTAGTGAATGTTGTGCACCTTAAATCCTTTTGGTAGGTATACCAAATAAAAAATAAAATACTGATGAAGGGTGCTCCCCTTAATACCACAAATACATAACAGAAATAGGGAAACAACAACAATTTTCAAGAATAGAAAATGGGCTTCTTATTATCCCCACAAGTGTGGAATTACAAATTTTAGAATTACAATATGAAAAGCCACATGGGCATTTTCCCTTACAATATTATGTAGGACAAACCCTCGAATCATTACCCATATCTACCCAAAATTTCCTAGACAACACTACGGGCCTTCCTTATAGGCAATTTTCCACTGCCCGAGAAGGTTCCAGAAATTTAGCCCTTAAGGCCCGACTACCCTAAGAATTATTTTATTTTTATTTTTTTACATAGGGTCAGCTCAAAATAATTACAAAATATATTTTTAGGTACCCCAACTTTTGGAGGCCATAAATTTTGAACCGTAGCTCCATTTTTTTATTATTACAACTTTTCAAAAATACTTGATCTACACTACTTGACTCACGCAATCTCCAATCAGTCGGGGGTTGATTGCGATCCGGAACCTTTAAGGCCTTCAAAATCAAACTCAAAAATTTTTGTACCCAAAAACCACAATAACTCCATTGATACAAATGATATGGCAATGAAACTCAACTGGTAGGCTGATATGACTAAGATGAACCTCCACCTATGAAATCAGAACATTCTGAGCTCGTATGACCAACTTACTCAAAATAATCAATTTCCATTAGTAGCAGCTCTACACAAGATAGCCCTTATTGAAAAAAAAACCAAAAATATTTTTTGGGTGATGCAAGATTTCTCTTACACCTAAGATGCTCCTACATCAAAGACCCATATACCAAAAATCCTAGTTGTATGGAGTCAATTAGACCTTAAAAATACACATAATAAATCAAACTTGAATCAAACCATCAATTTATATTCAACCAACCTTGTTTATATCAGTCATGAATACAAATTTGGAAATATGTGTTGGGAATTAGGAGAGATGTGTACTGAGAGGGGAGGGGTGAATCAGTACCCTCAAAATTTTTATACATAAACCTTTCAAACCTTCAAACAATAAATAGTAATAACCTTCCAAAATAACTTGTATCTCATGCATGTATCATTCATCCATTTAACTTGCAAAAGTAAATAACATAAAATCAACAATGTAACAGTTCCATAACACAAGTATTTTGGTAATGTAGAAACCCTTGTCAGAAGGTAAAAACAACAGTAGGGATGACACCCACAAATTCTTTAATATTGTAGATAGAAAAGGTTTTCCTATTAGGGTTATAATTTTTTATCACTTCTAGTGATCTTACCCTGTTAGGAGTAACACATTAGATTAGCTAGATCTACCTAGTGATAGGATTTAAACAACACTACTTGAGTGTGTACTTGGTTAAGAGATTTACAAAAGACTGTTAAGTCTACTCTATTAGGAGATTTTACCAAAACTCTATTACAATGATTAGAAAGCAATAGGTAACTATCTGCTATCGACAACTTAACTTGTCTGATACAAATCTATGAAGTACTATATAAATATCACCTTGAATTGTGAAGTTCTTTGCTCTGTACTGCTCGGTTAGCCTAATATGATTCTGCTTAATCTAATAAACTTTTGTTCTCTATCCTTCTCTGTTCTGCTCGGTTATGGCAACTGATAATCTTGAAGTTTCAGCTAGGTCTTCAAGTGCTTCTATGTTCATACATCAGTTCACCTCCAAAAATGATGTAAAATACAAATATATAGCATACTGCTTTATGTCATTTACAAAATTAGGTTTAAAAATCTTAGATAAAACCCTAAGATCTACGGTGTACAAAAATAACCTAGATCAAATCAATTACATAAGATCTTCATTGCATTTAATGAATATCTCAACAATAAATTCTCCTTGATCTTGGTAAAACATTTTCTGATATGTTGTAATCATTTGCATAGATAAATGTGTCATTTATGATTCCTATGCCATTTTCTGTGATCCTCAGTAAACACTGTATAAACTTCTCGGTGTTCATTCTGATGCTCGATATCGGTGTTTGCTTATGCTCGATAAATTGACTGGTGCTTGGTGTATACACTTAACCGACTATCCTATTTTGTTTATAGTTACTGATTGGGTTCTTATATGTAATTGACTGATATACTTGACTTCCTTTTGATACTAATGACAACCTTTAATGTACAATAGAGATAAAAATCTCCCCCTCTGGCATTAGTATCAAAACCTTAATGTATACAGACAAAATTTCTCAAAAATGTTTCCTGTCTCCACCATATACATAACAAAATTTATAAACTCAAAAACTCAAAAACTCCCCCTTGGTGCATGCTCCTAGTAGTGTGTAGTATACTTAGCATCTATATACATATTTGGCATATACATTGATTTCTCCCTTTTTGATATTAATGCCAAATACAAAAATTGTATACTTACAGTTTGTCAAAAATGTGCTTGTGGGTTTTCTTCAAAGATTCCAAGAGGTTCTCCCATTCCTCTTTCAAGTTGGTGAGAGCAAGGTGCTTAAGACCGACTTGTGCATGCATGTCAAAGATTTTATCCAACACCAAAATCTCAGGTGTTGCAACTAGTTTTTCTACTTTGACAATATGTTTTTCAAAAAAATTTAGGTAGGGTAGGAGCTCTGTTTGTAGCTCAGTGACCTGATCACTAACTCTTTCTTCCTATTTTCTAAGATTTTCTATCAACCGCCTGAGTTCCTAAACTTGAAGTATGTGCTTAGCAATAGCTTGTGGCTCAGTTGTAGCTACTAGTGCACTTGCTTTGATTTCAACTTCATATTGTTTTAACTTTTCACTAATCTCAGCAGTGAATGTATCCACTGTGTATAGCTTATACAAGATTTGACCAATTAATTTAGTAATAGATTGAATATCAATTATTACCTCTGAAAGTTTAACCTTGTTAATTGCTACTCTTTGGCTTATTCTTTCAGCTAATTTATCTTGTATCTTTGATTCAGCCTACTCTTCAATTCTTTTGTTGGCATCGACATCTGGGGCATTGATTACTTCTACAAGAGTAGCAAGTTGGTCCATAATCAGTGTGTCCTCATCTACATGTATCTTGGGGATGACCTATTGTAAGATATCTCTTACGTTTTCTAGTATTTCCTTGCTTTTACACTCTTATCTCAGCTTCTCTTGTGCTACTTTCCTTGTGCATAGTTCCCCATATTTTCTTAGTTCATCGGGGCTAAGGGTCCTTAGGTCATAGTCAGGTATCACAATTACTTCATTTAGGATGACTAGCCCTTTTCCTTTATTCTTTTTTCTTCTTTTTCTTCTTAGGATCTTTTGCAATAACAACAATAGCCTTTTCATCTATTTCCCTTGGTGTATTCTGCCCGGTAAACACATTATCATCCTTTTTCTGCTCTTTAGTAACCTATGTGTCAATTGACTAAGTTGTAGCCTCTAAAGTTGTGTCTAGTGGGGTTGCCTCTGTAGCTTTAGGCTCTTCTTTTCCTTCAATTTCTAATTTATTGGCCTCTTTCTCTTCAGGCTTATTTGTCTCTGCAGGTGGTGCATTGATTGGTTCCCCTATTGTGTCTTGTGGTTGCTTGGGGATAGAGCCTATGGGTTGTTCCTTTGTCAAAATTTCAATTGCTTCAACTAGAATTGGAAGCTCACCTGGTAGAGATGTGAATGCACACTTAGTAAGTGGTGCTTCATCTTGTGCATGTGCAAGTTCAATATTCACATCCTCATCATTGTCCCTATCATTAGGATCACCATTGGTGATGTCCTCAATGAATACATCATTGTCATCTTTATCTTTAATCTAGATCTCTGCAAGATTCGGTGCATCCTGTGAACTATCATGAATCTCTTATACAACTGCAGTATCAATTACCTCAGTAAATGATATATCTACTTCCTATGTTTCCTCTACAGTATCATCTTCAATAAAAATTCCCTTTCTTTGGAGTTGTGTCTCTTCTTAGACAAATTCTGAAATGCAGTTTTCTCCTTTTGTTCTTTCACAGTAAGAATAGATGTCCAGATGAGTTGACCAGACTCATCAAGATCTGCAAGATTCTCATCCAATACTTGCATAGCTTGGTTCTTAATTTTAAATCTTTGCACCAATGATTCCATGAGTTCTTTTATCTCATCCAGAGATAGATTTGGTGCTACCGAAGCTAAGAGTTGTTCTTGCATCTTCTTCTTGGTATCCAGTGCATAAGACCATTTCTAGTTTATCCTTTCTTCTAGTGTAACTAGGAGTTGTGAAGTAAACTCTATTGGAACTTTTCTAAAGTGTATCATCATCTTAACGACAACTTCCTCTATTTTATTTTGATCCTCATTTGACAATTTGTCAAATCTTTTAAGTTCCAGATTTGAGAGATCTCCATTCTCTAATATGTCTTCAATAACATCATCTGTTGAACGTTTCTTGTTGCTCACTACTTTGAATTGTCCTTGATTATTTTCCTCTTCTTCATCCTCTAAATCTTCTTTACATCTTATCAATTTCCTTCTCTTCTTTGGTGGTTTTGTTGCCTTCTTGGGTCCTTTCTTAACATAGGTCTTTGCTAGTGTGGCAACCTTTCTTTTTACTACCTTTATTTCTACCTTCTTCTTTGGTGGTGAAGCTACAGTTGCTGACCTTGTGCGTGCACCTGTCTGCACTGGCAACTATTTCTTCTTTGGAGCAGGGATAGGAGGAACTGGTGTAGGATCTTGCTCTTCTTCAGATTCAGTCTCCTCACTATTATAAGGCTTGTCAACCAACATCAATTGACCTTTGGTTGCTTGTTTAATTGGTGACTCCTCACATGAGTCTGCATCCTTCTCAAATTTCTCAGTTAAAAACTTTTTCATCTTCTTAGCCTTTCTTATCATTTTACCAATGACCAAACTTGTTTTGATTCTAGACTTAGCCTCTTCATAGGTTCCAAACCTAGTTGCCTTGGGGTCCTTTGGTAATGCTAGCAGTGCCTGTATTGATTTTAATCCAAAATCATGATCCATCTCATAACCCATTGGTGCTAGCCTCTTAGTTCTAGGTTCAACTGCTTTTATCATTGTTTGGTCAGTGTTCACTAAGAAACAAATGTCCATCTCAAATTTCTTGACCAATGTACTCGGTATTCTACTTCTCAAATTCATTTTTAATCTTAAATTCTTCAAAATAACTATCTATAACATTATCTACATTGTTTCCCATGCCTTTCATTATATCAAATATTTGTGATGTGATTGGTGTGTTGGTAGACCAAGTTGTATTACCGATAGAGGGAAAGAACTTTTGTAGATAGAAAAACAAACAAATTAGAAGTGATCCAAACTTACATGTGTTTGACCTTTGTGTCCTGATGGTCTTTGTGGTTTCCTCAACCTGTCTCAGTAATAGCTTGGTGAGGTCTATCTGATGTCCCTTTTTAATCATTTTGTACACCATGTCAACTGCACTATAGGGTACACTATTTGCTCAGCTTGACTGAAATATTTTATACCCAATGACATGTGCTACAAACTTGACCTCAGGATCAGCAATTGATGCACTCTTTAATGCTCTTCCATCCCATGCAGTGCCAATATTCTTCTTTATCTCAATTCTCAATGAACTTCTCAATGCTTTGGCTTTATTTATAGTAGGGTAACCAGTAACCTTACTTATCATTCTTTTCATGACCTTGATCGGTCTGTCTAGCCAGAATATGCCCTTGTGATAGCGGCTCAACACAACCCTAATCCATTCATTTTTGAAATTCTTCAAAAAATTTAGGGCATTGGAAAGACCAAGAGTCTCTACCAATTTGTGCTCAGGTTTTCGCTTCGTGTGATTATCACATAATGCCTAGTATGCAACATACATGTTGAAGTCTCTAATTTCTCTAATTTTGCAATGAATGTATGACCATACATCTTCAGTTAAGAAAACCCTAGGTGGGATGCTTGAAAAAATGCCCGTTGAATCCATTTTCGAAGCAACTTCGGGGTGTAAATTGTAATGAGGTTCTGTGTAACTTGATGACACAATAAGATTCACTTCTTCCTTTACAATTTTATATGAATTTGCAGTAGATGCCATTTTCACAAACTAGGTTTTCGGTAAATTGAGAAGAATGTACTCAGTAGGGTTTCGACTTACTTGAAATTATCAAAGAATCTGCTTAGTTTGATCCATAACAACTTTGAATCATCTTGAAAAATATTTTCTCAAACACGCTCTGGAAATATTTAGCTCTTTGAAATCGCAATGTGAAAATGAACTTGTTTCTCCGTGCATTTATAGAATTTTTCAATATTCCCACTCAAAATTTCTATAATAAATGCTTGACCTAATTCTCGGTTCATGACAACTATCAGCTTGGTGATGACTACAAACTTCCATTTTCTTGGGTAGCACGTGATTTCTTTCTTGGTTGACACTGTTGTTCGGTTAACCTTGTATAGTGATTATCGACTAGCAACCTTTGCTCGGTCTAACTTTTACCAACTATATGACATTGTTAGCTCATAACATATAAACCATAATGCATCTTCATTTATGCAGATTTGGTATGTGCACAACATATATAAGGAATTGTATGTAGAATGTGATCATTAGGAATATCAATCCCATACATACCTTTATCAGCTTAAGTAGATGTACTGATGTCACCCAATCCAATGGATGAGGTTTCACTGACAACATTACTTGACTCAGCATTCTCATCAGATACCTTTTTCCACATAGTATTCCTGATTCTCATGATATCCGCAATAGAGTTTCCACCCTCAAATACATGTCCTTCTTCTAGTGTTGGGTCTCTGCAGTCTTTTCTTAGATGACTGACCTTATGACAATGCAAACATGCCATTTTGGTGCCTGACTAGTTTCTTGATTATCCATCCCATCTTTTCCTATAACAATTTACTGCAATATGTCCATACCTTCCACATGTAACATAGTTAGTCCATGTATTGTAATCCAAAACATATGAATTACCTTGCCTCTTTGGTTGATATGGTTTGCATTGTGTTTTTTGCTTTGGAATCCATACTTGTTTCATTTTTTCCTTGCATTCTTGTGCAATGTGTCCAGTTTTATTGCATGTGTACCAGCGTTTCTCCATTGTATGATTATTTGCATTCTTATTCAATTTAGCTCTACGCTTATAAGCTTGATGACCATAGTTTCTAGAATAATAACAATAACCATTGAATTTAGGAATAGCATGAGGTTTATCTTGTGCTTTTCTTCTACAAACATTAGAGGTGTGTCCTAGTTTGCCACAGTGATAACAAGATAAAGTCTTTGGCCTTTGATTATGATTATTGTAGGTTTGTTTAGCTTGTTGTGATGATTCTCCTTCTCTGGTATATCCTAAACCAATTTTGCTTCCAAATCTCCTTTGATTAGTCAAAAAGTCATCAATCTTCTTGGAACTATCCTTAGCCATTTTCATCATTTCATTGTGTTGTTTTTGAGTCTTTATCTCATTTCTCAATTTTTCATTATCTTCTCTGAGTATCGCAACATCTTCAAGTCTTTTTGATAGTTCTCCATTAACTCAGTTTACTTCCTAATTCGCAACCATCATCTAATTAGATAAATTGAAATGGTGATTGGTGAGTCTCTATATTTTGGTTTCCTTTGCCTATAGTTGCTCAACTATCTATCTTCTATCTTCAATAGCCACATTCCTTTCTTGTTCAACTTTCCTTGAGTTTTTCATGATGTCTATCATTCTCACCATCTGAGTTTCTTGACCGATTTGTAGTGCTTTCACTTGTTGAGTTAGGTGAAGGTTCTTTTTAGATAAATTAGAGATTATAATTTTAGATCCATCAAAAATGCTTCCTGAACTAGATCCAAGATTTTCAAATACATCTTCAATCTCCTCTTCATGATAAGTAGTCTCATTCTGCAGTATGGCCATGTTCTTCCTATCAACCAGTAACTTCTTTAACTCTTTCTTAGCTAGCTTATATTTTTCAACAAACATCTGCATTTGTATCTTCTGATTCTCTATTGTCTTATCCAACTTATACCTCTCCATGATTAGATCTTTATTCTTTAGTGGTTAAACTAACCAATAAGAGATCTAAGCTCTGATACCAATTATTGGGAATTAGTAGAGATGTGTACTGAGAGGGGAGGGGTGAATCAGTACCCTCAAAACTTTTATACATAAACCTTTCAAACCTTCAAACAATAAACAATAATAACCTTCTAAAATAACTTGTATCTCATGCATGTATCATTCATCCATTTAACTTGCAAAAGTAAATAACATAAAATAAACAATGTGACAGTCCCATAAAACAAGTATTTTGGTAACACAGAAAATCTTGTTAGAAGGTAAAAACTATGTGGGGATGACAACCACATATTCTTTACTACTACAGATAGAAAAGGTTTGCCTGTTAGGGCTACAAGTTTTGATCACTTTTGGTAATCTTACCCTGTTAGAAGTAACATATTAGATCATCTAGATCTACCTAGTGATAGGATTTAAACAGCACTACTTGAGTGTGTACTCGGTTAAGAGATTTATAGAAGACTGTTAAGTCTACTCTGTCAGGAGATTTTACCAAAACTCTATTACAATGATTAGAAAGAAATAGGTAACTATATGCTATTGACAACTTAACTTGTTTAATATAGATCTATGAAGTACTGTATAAATATCACCTTGAATTGTGAAGTTCTCTGCTCAAAACTGCTCAGTTAGCCTGATTTGATTCTTCTTAATCTGATAAACTTAGATGTTCTTTGTCCTTCTTTGTTCTGCTCAATTCTGGCAACTGATAATCTTGAAGTTTCAGCTAGGGCTTCAAGTGCTTATATGTTCATACATCAGTTCACATCCAAAAATGATGTAAAATACAAATATATAGCATACTGATTTATGTCATTTACAAAATTAGGTTTACAAATCTTAGACAAAAACCTAAGATCTACAGTGTACAAAAATAACCTAGATCAAATCAATTACAAAAGATCTTCATTGCATTTAATGAATATCTCGACAATAAATTCTCCTCGATCTGGGTAAAACATTTTCTGATCTATTGTAACCGTTTGCATAGATAAATGTGCCATTTATGATTCCTATGCCATTTTTTATGATCCTCGGTAAACACTATATAAACTACTCAGTGTTCATTCTGATGCTCGATGTTTACTGTCGCTCGGTATCAATGTCTGCTAATGTTCAGTAAACTAACTGGTGCTCAATGTATACACTTAATTGACTGTCATGTTTTGCTTATAGTTACCGACTGGGTTCTTATATGTAACCGACCAATATACTTGACTTTCTTTTGATACTAATGACAACCTTTAATGTTCAATAGAGATAACAATATGTGCATCTCATGTTCTTTTGGTTGACACACCAACTCTAAAATATAAGAGACCCAAATTACCCATAGCTAAAATATAAGTGCACTGAGATCAAATAGATCCAAGGAACACACAAAATAAATCACATATGAATTCAATCCTCAATTTCCTTTCAACCAACATTATTTTAGCCATTCATGAAGTGGCAAATACATACACCTCTTCACCCTTTTAGTAGCATCTATTCCTTATCCATACAACCTCTCCCACATCCATCAACCTTAGTCATATACCTACTATCCTTATTCATAGTATCCTTGTGGAAGAAATCCTCACAAGTTGGTTGTATCCCCTATTTTAGGTCTCCACTAACTCTCAACCAACATAAGAATTTTCCTCTACTTTTCAAATTTTTAGAAGAGAAGAAAAGAAGGAATTTGTTGAGGTCAACAAATCACCATAGAAATGGATCATTTTCTTACTGGACAGTCAGTCTATCTTTGATCTTTTCAACTCAACCATTAAGAAAAAAACATTGATGGAGATCAACTCAACTAACATGAGAGGTTACCTATCCCCTGACATGTAAGGGGATAGCCATGTAAATGTTATAATGTACAAGATAAATAAGAAAATGATCTTCCACATGATGCAAATGACTTAATGAAACTTAAAATTCAACACATACCATGGCTACCACCTGAACCTCTCATTTACTTTTAGTTCTTTTATTATATGGATTTTTTTAAATATTTAGTACTTTAAGTTGTTACAATTAAATCCATGAAGTTTTGACAGTTCATAATGATCAATATGTTAACTTCTAAATTAGATCATATAGATTTTCATTGTCAATGTTTTAGATCAAATCATATGATCCATCGATTCTCTTCTTTTGTTATCTATTCTAATGATAAGTTTTCTTCTTCTGCTATCTGTTCTAATGATAGGTCATAGAGCTTGGTCCGAAACATTGACAACAAAAATTTACATGATCTAATCCATAATTTAGCATATTGATCATTAAATTTTTGTTAACTGTAGTTATATCTCATTTTATTTAAGATTCAGTCAATACTCTAGTTCTTATACCATTTAAACTCTATACGTGCTTCACTTCCCCTTCCACTTTCCTTGTTAATTTGTAATTCTTGGCCTCTCATAAACCTTAACATCCAACTAAAATTAGGCAATTTAGTTTGTTAGCATATACAATATAGTTGTGTTTCAGAGATGTAATTTTAATTGTTCTGCATTTTCTAATGACAATGTCTAATTTAGATATCCAGATGATCCATATAATTGCATCTGGAAATCCTTCTAGGATTATCTTAGAAATGTGAGTAGAAATCTAAATACAACTACAAGGGGCTTGTTGAATACCCCTTTGCCTAAAGATCTTGAGAATTCTTTGGCAACAGAGAAGATAGAACAAATGGAAATCCAATGTCCCAACTAAATGATTGAAAACAATAACTACTACATAGATCTTTACTTCCTAAACATTGTAGAGCCTCAATGTCAGAGAGTTTTCAACATATGTGTAAATGGTATTAACTTATCTTTAGTGTTTAATGTTTCCATGATACCAAGGATGGTGGATGCAACAAATTGGACTCTGTCAGGGCCCACAAGTTTATTAACTCATTTTTCCTAGGCAAGTCTTGGATGAATAATCAATGTAGGGGAATTATTTGAGCGAGTGAGCTTGGGAGGAAGAACTATCACAAGGGATGGTAAGTCTAATCCTAAGCCTACCTTCATCCATCCATCAATATTTATTGGACTCTTAAAGTATGTTTTATGGTCAATCTATTTATTACTCTAACATTATAACAATGACAATTTGACCACAGTGATAACTTTGAATCTAGTAAAGCAGTATTTGTTAAATGTGCCATTTGATTGGCAAGGAGATCCATGTTTACCACAGGGATATTCATGGACTCGTACAAGCTTCTCAGAAGCTAGTCTCATCAGAGTATAATTTTTTAAAGTGTTTTCCACTTATTTCTATTGGATATCTATAAATGTGAATATTTAATTGCTTCTATGCTTTCTTTTCAAAGATTGGTGTAGTGTTGAATTGGACATTAATCAGAACATAGCTGTAAAAGAAATAGGTAACTAGGTAGGTGCTAGGTTATAGTCATAATTATTAGATATATATTTGAATTTAATCCTTATTTAAAATCTATCTTCATAATAAAAAGGTTTGTAGCTCTAAACGATTGAAACAATAGTAAATTAGAAATCCAAAACATTTCCATAGAAATTTATAATATTTGTAGAGTAACAGTGATATGGTAAATTTAAATTTCTATGCTTAAACTATTAATTGCAAAGTAGAGGAACAAATAATTCATAGGCTATTTAGTTTTGTATTCAAATTATTATGTAGACAAGATGATGAGATTATTTTTTTTTAAATTAGGGATTAGTCAGCTATTGAATATAGATCTCTCTTTTTCATTGGGATATTTTATGACTAAGTTGCCAAAATTCTTTTCTTGAGAAATCCTTTAGCCACAATAAAAGTAAGGATCCTAACTTGGCTTGGCTCTGTTGGCTTGAATTTGATACTATACTAAACTTTGCATGGACTAGTAAAGAATTAAATTGAGGATCTCATTGGGTTCATGGAAGCTCTTGAACTTAGTGTTGAAAAAATTGTCAGCACTCCCCTCGGGATTCATGACATAACTTAACCACCTCCTGTGTCTTCTATAAGTCTATTGGTTGTATCAGGCATTAACAGGTCGATCTTTTAGTGCAACGGCAACCACTACTTGTAACAAGTGGTATCATAGCTTGGTCATAGGTTTGAATCCCCCCGGGTAACATTGAGGGGGAGATTGTTGGAAAAATTATCACTGCTCCCATCGGGATTTGTGACATGGCTTAACCACCAATGAGCATTAACAGGTCAATCTTTTTGTGCAATGACAACCACTACTTGTAACAATTGGCATGTATGTGTAATAGTGTCCCTTCATTAATTCTAATTAGATTTAAAATCATAGCAGGAAAAAAAAACATTACATCATTATCTTTTCTCATCACTCTTGGATCTACCTTCTAGACCAATCTGGATCTTTTCAATTCATGTAATAAGGTTTACAATATAAACTCAAAATATCATAAATGAAAGAGGATAAAACATAATTAATTTCAGATATGTTCTTTGAAATCTAAAGGTTTTGGAACATACCCTCCAAATAAAACACAAAACCCCATTGTTCCACCCATAGAAATCCATATCATATGACCAAGATGCACAAATAAATCATTGCCATATTGATTAGTGAAAAGTTGTGATAAGCATTAAGTAGAATGATTGATACTAGAGTTGGTAATATTGTGTCACTTAGTGCTTTACAATCTATGACCATTGCAAACAAAACAAACATGAGTATGAAGGAAAGCATGAACTAAAAAAGAAGTGATTCAACATCTTTTCTCTTAGCAACATTTACTGCAACATCAAGGGATACATTTCTAATTGTTTCTTTTAGTGCAGTTGCAACCAATGTAGCACTAACTATCTAAGCCACTACAAAAATGGGTAGTTGTTATTACCACAAACATTATGAGCCATTAGTACAATATATAATAGTATCATAAACATATCTATCTTTTCAATGAAAAATAAAATAATTTTTAAGAGGAAAAAACATGATGCTTGCAAAGCTATGAAGAGTATCATAAACATATTTGTCTTTTCAATGAAAGATATAAACTAAATTTAAGAGGAAAAAACATGGGACTTGCAAAGCTATGAAGAGCTATAGAAAAATCTCATTCACAATAAATTCCTATTTGTGTGATTAATTGAAAAAATAAAAAATTTATGTTTGAGTGAATCACATAGAGTGAGTGTGTGGATTTGAGTTTATTTTGATTACATCTATTCTAGGTATTCTTGATTTGGAACTTGATTGTTTAAGTGTGACTTGTAGGTCTTGGTTACTACAAACTAGAATATTTTTCATCAATTCAAATCCTTCATCTTTATGCATTCTGGTAATATTGTTTAGGTGATCATAATTTTCATTTGATAGTTTTGAATTAATAATGACTTTGCAAATGTTTGTTCATCTACTAAGAGATCTGCATGGGCCAATTTTAGAAATAAGATGCTAAAAAAATCTAGTTGATTTATCTGGAGATGAACATTAGTTTGAGGATTTACATTTGTTACTTGGATGCCAAAAACTACGTTAGTTTGATCATTTACATCTGTTATTTGGATGCCAACAACTATTGATTCTACTGCATAAAATTATTGAATTGTTTTCATTTGATTTTGAATTTTATTTTTACAGGTGACCAATGAATTTGATGTAGATCCATATCCTGATGTTTCTGTTGATATGGTGGCAATGATGATGGCATTTAGAGAATAGAGCTAAAAATATCTAACAAAAGAACACCCCCTAAGATCCACTATTATGCCGACAAAACTATGCTTGTTTGAAGTGCTTGATTTCCTTGTATAGAGTTAATTTAGGCTTTTCAAACCTTATTTTTTATACAAGAGGACTTGTACAAAAAAATTTGACACCAAAAAATTCTTTTTTATTTCCTTATATTGTACTTTTCTAATCCTAAATTCCATAACATTATAGTGCAAATTTGGAAAGCACAAGATTTTTATAATTCATAAATTCTTAGTATTGGAATGGAAGTTTAAACCTCTGAAACCATCACTAAGAAGAAATAGACATCTACAGGTTGATATAAACTGTAAGGAAATCTACTATTGTAGGCCCCGTGACTCTATTTCATAGATCATCTATTAACTGGTGGGGAGATAAAGACACCAAATTAATTTGACATCACAAATAATAAAGTCAAATAGGAGGAGAATAGGTAAAGAGATCGATCTCAAGACAATATTCATCCCTTAAGACACATCGATGATTCTAACTCTATCTTTTTCCCTACTGATGCTTTCTCTTTTATTTCTACCACTCTATTAGCCTTTACCCATAGCAGTCTTAGTTTCCTAGTTTCAAGAAGGGTAATTCAAACAGACCTGCCACCTAAAATCAAATTGTAATTTTTCTCAAGGAATGAGTTTAAGTTTTTCTGGTGGCTCTAAATTCCATTAGGATTTGAATGTTGTTTCTATTTCATGGTGTTTCAAAAAGTTTGTTGAATGAGGTTGTAAGAAGCTTGACAAAACTTATGTCAGGACTAGAACCTAGTACCATAGAGTTGGTATATAGAGATTCTATCAAGGGTTTCCAATAGATGAAAAGCTCTTGGAAATTTCACAAGAGTAGACGTTGTAAAATGTTTTTGCCAGTGGACATTTTTACTTAGTGAATTCTTTTTTTTCCTTTGGGGTCATATAGTAGTTTAGGTATAATATATATGCTATATTAGTAAAAGTAGTGTGTCTAAAAAATGTTGTACTTGCAACTGACGAGCACCCATCACGGTCTCTTTATTCTGTTAAACATGGTTAAATCTAACCCAATAGTTGACGAAAAAGACATGTGAGCCAAATTTAGCATTTTATGATTGATGTATTGGATAGAAGTGCAATAGATTGGTAGGTTATCAGGAGCATGGACTTTTGAAGAAGTAAATATTTTGATGGGTTAATCAAGAGTGAAAATGTAGAAGGTATTAATATTGGTACATACTTGATCTCTATTTAATGTGGTTGGTTTCCCCTAAAGATAAATACTTGTCATTATAATAAGGGGAATGAGCCACATGTAATGGATTTTCCAAAAGAATCATTCACTTCATCCTTATATTGCACATTGAATAACTTCACCATTGAGTTTAACGTATCACTAGTCATCAACCTCCCCTTAGGCTTTGCTACCCTTGAATTATAGATGGAAAAACTTGAAATCATGATGAAGGGTGCTCCCCTTAATACCACAAACACATAATAGAAACAGAGAAACAACAATAATTTGCAAGAATAGAAAATGGGCTTCTTATTATCTCCACAAATGTGGAATTACAAACTTACAGAATTACAATATGCAAAGCCACATGGGTATTCCCTTACAATAGTCTATAGGACAAAGCCTCGAATTATTACCTAGATTTACCCAAAACTGCCTGAGACAACACTACAGGCCTTCTTTATATAGGCAATTTCCACCGCCCGAGAGGGTTCCAGAAATTTAGCCCAAAGGGCCGACCAAACTTAGAATTGTTTTTTTTTACAATTTATTACATCAAAGTCGGCTCAAAATAACTTTTGAAACCCGAACAAAAATTTTGAAGGAAAATTATTTTCTGCCATTTCAGGTGACCCAACTTTCAAAGACCATAAGTCATCGCCAGTTTCTCCTATTGACTATTATAACCCCAATTCGGAAAGGCCACAAAGTGCTCTACATGCTTGACTCATGCAAGCACCTGTCACTCAAATTTTCAACCTCATCTGGGGCCTCTAAAGCCTTTAAAACTGACTTCAAAGTTTCTGTACCCTGCTACCAATACCGAAAATCTTCAATATCTCCAAAGCTAAATTTGATCTGTCAATGAAACTTTACTGGCAGGCTGATACGACTGAGATGGACCTCCACATGTGAAATCAAAATATTTTGAGATCATATGACCAACTTACTAAAAATAGCAAGTTTCCATAAATAGCAGCTCTACACAAGATAGCCCTTATTGAATACAAAAACAAAAATATTTTTGGGTGATGCAAGATTGCTCTTACACTTAGGATGCTCCTGCATCAAATCACGTTTAATGGAAACTACTAGTATACATGGTACCCTTATTCTTTAAAGGGTACTAGCTCAATGGAAGAGCACCTACTTTATAAGTAAGAGGATGGTGGTTTGATTCTATCATGCCCTAATATGACTAAATATATGACTAAATAAATGACTAAATAAATGAATAAATCAATGACCAAATAAATAACCAAATAAATAACCAAATAAATGACTAAATAAACAACTAAATCAATGACCAAATAAAAAACCAAATAAATGACTAAATAAATGACTAAAAAATAACCAAATCAATGATCGAAAATAAACTACTAATGGTCATGCAATCAAAATTAGTCATTTATCTACAATTTTTAGTAGTTTACTTAATCATATATTATTGGTTTTTTACTAGAGTGAATGCTTGAATGTCGAAAGCTACAATAAATTATACTAAGAGATGTCCATTTGACATTCATAATTTATCCTTTAAGTACTTCTTACATATCTAGTAAAAAATAAAAAGTATAAAACTTACTTTCAATTGAAAGAAAATTACCTAAGGTTGTCCCTATAAGGTTACTTAGACAACAAATAATGATTTAATTCCCAGAGTATAGCTCCAAAGGATTCTATGTATAATTGCTAGGATCTAACAGAAGAGAACAATGATATAAGAAGAGGAATAATAATTAAGATTATTTTAGATAATTTCCTATTTTAATTTGTGTCTTGACATTCTACTATAATTTATAAATAAAATTAAAAATGAACAAATAATAGCCACTTGACAAAAAATAACATATACCTAATTTAAACATATCTTGATAAATAATTAGTGATACCATACAAAACAGATTTAATAACAATATCATGCAATGACTTTGATTACTTCATATTTATAAGAACTTCATTCCATTAAAAAATTATATAATTCTTAATCCTACAACTAAATCTTAATTATTTCATAAAATACATAACTCATGTCAATCTATTTCATAGAAAGAAATATTATCAATATAAATAATAATTTATTCAATAGGCTCATAACATTAATTGGTAGTTCACCCTTGTCTAAATACATTCTTAATAGAATAATTGAAGAACCTAAATATTCTTGTTATTATTGTTAAATTTTACTATATTTATCAACTTACATATCTAATTAACTTGTAGATGCTATCATTTACAAGTATTTGGACATTAACCCCAATGTTTAGAGATACAAGGTTTAATACTTAAGTCAAGCAATAACTCAATCATAAAAGATGAATGAAAGGAAGAGAATCATATTCTCATAGTTATTGACTAAATAGAACAATGATAATTACAACATAAATTCTTTAAAGAATATTTTTTTAATAGATGAATTTGAACTAAGAACTTAATTAAGGTAAGATGTTATGTGCACTTTTTAAAAAAAAATTATGACTTTCTTTTAAAGTGTGGTAATCTGTATTTTGTACCTTTAGGTTTAAAATTGAGTTGAAATTAATAAATATATTAGAAGTAAGTTTTAACTTTCAAGTGAAAACTGGGAAAATAAATACCAGACACGTTTAACTTCTTTTCACTACTAACTACAAGATTTATTGATAAGGATTGAAAAATTCCTCATATATTTGGTGTTTATTCCATAAGAATACACAAATATATATATATATTTCCTTACCGTATCTCATGTGAGGATTGAAATATTTAAATCATAGGCCGCTCCTAAATTTGAATCATAGGCCTTTTCAACGGACAAGTGAAGGAAAAGAAAAAAGCAAACGGCTATATTTGTGCCTATACATAGGCCCTATGGTGCATTGCATTGATCATGTGAAGAGGAGAGGCTGGGTTGGGCTGTGTAGAGGATCATGGAGGATCATAGAGGATCTTGCTGGTTAGCATAGGTAATCTTTCTATCTCTCGCCTTTGCCTTGGAAATTTAACTTCGCATGGGTAATCTTTCTGCTCTGTTCCTCCTCTGGCATTACAGTAGTTTACCAACAGTATATATTCTAATCAGTATTTGTATACTATTGCCAGGAACTATCATTCTTCTTTGTAATTGCAAAACGAGATTTGGCCTTGGCCTTGCTGTAATGCTTTTCTTCATTTTGGATGTTTTGTTTTGTAAATCTTGGCTCAAATTAGTGTAAAGAAAGAGATGATAATCATAAATCACCAAGAAGGTCACAGTAATTAGAAGAATGTGAAATTAGAAATGACTTTTATGTGCTGCGAATTGGGTTGGAGATTGTTTTCATCGTATTAATGGATTTGTACAAAGGTTGTTAGTCTTTCTCCCTTGGATAGAATCTATGTTTCCTGCAAATGATTTTCAGTCCCTGTTAACAAATTCCATAATATGCTCTGTTCTTGCAAGTCATCGGCCTAGTGAAACACCGTGCAGATTAAAAATTAATAAACATGGAATCTCATAGCAATTGACTCCTGCCTCAATGTCTCACTTCATTTGTGGCTTCATCAATGAGGAGCTTCAGAGGGCTCTTTCTGATCAGACATCAAATAAGCTCACAAAGCCAAACTTATATGGAATGACTGGCAAACAGAGGGAAAGAAAATCCAAAGCGAAAAACTAAGGTTGGTAGATGATGGTACCCAGTGGACCATTAAAGTGCTCCTCACCAGTTGTACCCAGTGGACCGTTAAATGGAAACAAAAGAAAGGTTGCTTTTAAGAATTCTAACAAATTTTGTTTTAGCAGTTTTCTGACCTGTTGTATTAGTCCTTGGAGGAGACACTTTGAGTTTTTCTCTCTATCTTTCTATATTTTCTAGGCTTTCTTCTTTTGTTTAATTATGCTATACGAGAGTAGGCCCACAACCAAAATGAAATGCCATAAAACAAAATACTATATTATATATCCGGTTATTAGTGTGACCTTTTGTAATAATAAAGATTAGAGGGAAAAACATCCAACAAAATCTGTTCACCAAAACTGGAAAAACATGCGCAAGAGATGAGGATCTATATGCAATCTCCATGTTGAAGTGGTTATAAAAGGCTGGTACAAGTCACTAATGGAAAATAAAAAACCCTGAGATCTTAACAGGCGAGAATTGAGATCGCTTGTGATGCATGCTCTGTACGCTAGGGACAGTGGTTTAGGTTTAAGGAAAGAAAACAAATGGGGAAAAACTATGTGAATTTTGCTAGCAATCAATATCACAATAGAAAGAATTTGTTTTGATTTAAGAAAAGATAAAAATAGAATTAGTGCTTTTCACAATTATCATTTCTGATCGCACACACTGTAATCTATGTCATCATAAATAAAGTATAGAAAATTTGTTGGAAACTCTAGAAGATGAAACCCTCTAAGACAGAGACAACTAGGGTTACAAAGAATGTAGAAATCTTGGAGGCAGAGGCAAGTAAGGTGAGGAGAATGGTGGAAACAACTTCAAACAATTAACATTGCAAATTTCCAGTGGTAGAAAATATGAGAACACAAACATTTGCATGTTTATAGTAAATAGTAATTAGAGGGAACAGGAGGCAGAATATTGGGTTTACAGCATAGAAGGTAAAGGCAGCGGCAACAGCTATACTCAGAACAGGGAGTACCATCTGTGCAGGGTCAAATTCATAGCAATTGACTCCTGCCTCAATGTCTCACTTCACAACAACGTCCTCTCGATGCTTTGTTCATCGCATCATAAGCCAGAGACCATTCTATTGCTCTGGATGTGCTGTTGAAGGTTATTTTTTCATCTTCTCCTTTTCCAATTCAAGAAACTCAGCGCCATCATTTTGAGGGCATTGTCTAATGAGAAGATCCATTGTTGTGGTACTGGTGGGTTGTGCTTACAAGGCAGAGGACTTGTGTACTGACAGGAACCTTCGTTAAATGGGTGGAAGTCAATTCTTGCTGTGATATTGAAATCTTACAATCTTAGATCTGATAGAGAAGTGCTCTGAGATTGCCAGCCTCCAGCCTGCTCACTACTAGAAAGAGGCCTACAATCTTTTATGCTTCACAATAACCCATAATAATGTCAACAATCAATAAAGAGACAGTGATATTAACCTCATGATACAACGTGCTAGAACCAAATGAAATATCTACTATATACAAATTTGAATATTTTGTTTAATCAAGAAACTGCAGGGCAGCCTTCATTTACAATGCCCTTGGCAGTGGGTCATGGTACCAAAAGGCATCCGTTTAAGTTTTATCGCCACCAATTCAAGGAAATGTTTTCCAATCTCAAGCACACATACAGTAGCACTCCCATTAATGCCAATCCTGCATCCAACCCAGCTGAAAGAACATATTTATGCCTTTGTCACCAATCTTTCTTGCATCTATGAATCTCTGCCTGTCACCAGTATGGAGTTACTTTAACATCTATCTCTTGAGGTGTACAATGTGGGGAAGCTACTCTCTGAGGGGTGTGCTATCCTCTTATAGTTTTGTATAACATTTTGTTTCTCAATTACCAATTTCTATTTAGTACATTTTTATATTGACTTGTCTAAGGTCTTTAATGGGAATTTCACAAAACAATTAGATCTACCCTTCCATAGCCCGAGTGCTTGGCAACCTCTGGAATTGGCGGCTAAGAAAATTGTTAGGCAGAGTGGACATTCGATTGCCTAAATATGAGTCCAGTTCTTTAGAGCTGTAATAAACTACAGAAAACAATAGAGAAATTCTAGCGGTGTTTGCTGAAGCTAAGACAGTATATAATATTTTGATGAATAACAAAAAAAATAAATCGTGTTTTTGATTTACCAATTCACCCAATAGAAAATAAAATTCTCACAAACAAAATATAGTCTAAAAACATGTTTGATACCAGTAGTAACAGAAATCTGATTTAAATCCGAGTTCAACAAAATTTTAAATTATGGTTATAAAGCCCCGTGAAACCATATTTCAACACTATCATATCATACTCAGCGATAAACATGCAGATCATTATATTGTTTTGATGAGCCCAAGCTGAAAAGGAATACATCTATAGTTTATTTTTATAATTAATTGTATTGTCAAAGTTTTGAGCCCACCTTCTTGAATGTCCCTTGGATTAAACTTATTTCTGCAAAAGTGCCTCATAAAGTGTTGCCTACCATGACATATATAATCAAACTGCTCCACTCTGAAATAGCTGCATTGAATCAATCGTCTTGCAACAGTATTAATGCAGTTCAGTTCACAAAGCTCAGTTTTGACTGCGAATCCATTGTCTATTACTCATTAGTATTAAAGTTGCTTGCCTCATATCAGCTTTCAATATTACCTCCTATATTGAATGCTTGATGCATAATATCTCTGATCATTGTCCTGGGTTCCATGGAAGATGATGCTTAAAATAATGCACCTTTTTTGGGGAAACTTATGGAATTTTTAGTAACATCAATCCATTCTCAGAGAAGAAAGTGTAGTCCTCGTATTTTCAGAGGCTCCTGGTTTTGTAGCCTCCATTAATAATGAAAAAACCCTCGTATCCAGATTCTTTTTCTTCTGACATAGTCGATCACAACTTCCTTTGAAGGCCATGTTAAGATGTGAATTAAGATGACATGGAAAAAAATTAAAATGATGTGTAGTTTGAATGTGAACGGGGCGTAGCAATACAGATAAAATGACAATGCATAGCGCGAGCTGAGAAACTGAGTTTGAATGATGTCGTCCAACTCTAATTGGCTTTGTTTAGGAAAATGTTTATCAATTTAGTGAATATATTAAATTTTGATTTTTGTATAGTATTTGCTGTAAAATGGAATTTGGTTTTCAAAGAAATATGATAATTTAATTTGAAGACAATATGATTAGCATATGTGTTCTCAATTTTCTGCATTCTAATATCTGTTAAATTTGTCTCAATTTCATCTCTATTGCTTTCAATTGTTTTTTAATGTCATTAATTTCAATATTTTTTTTTGTCTTTATTTTCACATTAAAAGCTTTTAACTATTTTTGGACAGTCTGTTTGATTAAAAACTTTGATTAAAATAATGTCATTGATGTGTGGTTCCATTATTGATGTTAAGGAGTGAACCATTTGATTATTTTGTTACATGGTGATTTCCAATGCATTAAATAGTTAGAATGATAATTAGTATACTAAAGATAAAATATGAATTATATACAGAAAATTCATTGAAAATGTATATTATGTAATGGAAAATGTTTATATTTAGAATCATATTTTAATCAAAGATTTTCTTTAATATTTCATTTTATATGGTAGTTATAAGTAACAGATTGTTTTATATATAATTAATTTTTTTTTGATTTTCTTAGATAAAAAATATAGCCAAGGGGTGCTATCATTTAAAAGATTTCCATATTACTTCTAAATAGAGTTATTGTACTAATAAATACTTGAATTTCTTGTAAACGTGTCACTTTACAACTATAATTAATAAAAAAATATATTACTTTTTTGGAGGGGTAGAAATACCTCTCTACAAACTCCTTCAAGAATTATTTCTTTTCCCTTTTATGTTATTTTTTAATTTTAATTTTTTAATTTAATTGAATAATTTAAAAATTAATTAATTAAAGTAGTTTAATTCTTACTAATTAAACAATTGTAAATAGGTGGAGTGGGAGTGAGAGTGGGAGGGGAAGGGGGAGTGGAGTAAGGGGACGGGGATAGGGGAGTGGGAGGAGGGGGGACGGGGGAGTGAGAGTGGGAGTGAGAATGGAGGTAAGGGCCCGTGTGGACCATGGCATACGGAATGCCGGATATGGTCAATTCTGGAATATGTTGCAAATTCGGAATATCTATATTCTCAAAATGATATCCGGAATATGTGTTTGACCCGTTTGGACCACCTGGAAGATGACTGAGAAGATCTATTTTCTGCATTTGGCTGCGCATTTTGGAATTGGAATATTGACTGGATGAGAATTTATTTTATTAATTTATTTGTAACAATTTGTGATTTTTTCAAATGTTATGATGTTTTTCATATTTTTTGGTATTTTTGAATATTTATTTTATTTTTTCAATAAAATATTATTATAATATTTTATTTATTTTTGAATACTTATTTTATTTTATTTTATTTGTATGCGATTTTAAATATTTATAATATTTTGAAATAAAATTATGTTTATAAGTTCATAAAAATTGTAACATTTTGTATAACTTTTTTATAAAATTTATACACAAACAAAATTTATTATAATTGTAACGTTGGAGTGGAGTGGGAGTGGGTGTGGAGGGGGAGTGGGAGGGGGAGTGGAAGTGGGAGTGTGAGTGTGAGTGGGAGGGGGACTGGTTGTGGAGTGGGAGTGGGTGTGGAGAGGGGGAGGAGGGGAAGGGAAGGGAAGTGGAGTGGGTGTGGGTGTGGAGGGGGAGTGCGAAGTGGAGGGGGAGAGGAAGTAGGAGTGGGAGTGGGACTGGGGGGGAGTGGGATAGGAGAGGAAGTAGGAGGGGGAGGAATTGGAAGTGGTAGGGGGAGGGGGAGGGGGAGGAGTGGAAGGGGAGTGGGAGAGCAAGTGCAAGTGGGAGTGGGTGTGGAGGGGGAAGGGGAGGGGGAGAGGGGGAGGGGGAAGGGGTGTGGAGGGGGAGAGGAAGTGGGAGTGGGAGGGGAGGGGGAGAGGAAGTAGGAGTGGAGGGGGAGTGGAAGTGGGAGGGGAGAGGAGTGGAGGGGGAGAAGAAGTAGGAGTGGGAGTGGGAGGGGGAGTGGGAGTGGGAGGGGGAGTGGGTGTGGAGGTGGAGGTGGAGGAAGGAGGAGTGGGAGGGGGAGGGGGAGAGGGAGAGGAAGTAGGAGTGGAGGGGGAGTGGAAGTGGGAGGGGAGAGGAGTGGAGGGGGAGAGGGAGGGGGAGTGGGTGTGGAGGGGGAGGAAGGAGGAGTGGGAGTGGGAGGGGGAGGAAGTAGGAGTGGGAGTGGGAGGTGGAGTGGGTGTGGAGGGAGAATGGGAGGGGGAGAGGAAGTGAAAGTGGAAGTGGGAGGGGGAGAGGAAGTACGAGTGGAGGGGGAGTGGGGGGGGGAAGGGAAGTGGGTGTGGGTGTGGGTGTGGATGGGGAGAGGAAGTGGGAGTGGGAGGGGGAGTGGGTGTGGATGGGGAGGGAGTGGGAGGGGGAGTGGGAGTGGGTGTGGAGGGGCGGGAAGTGGGAGGGGAGGGGAGTGGGAGTGGGAGGGGGAGGTGGAGGGGGAGTGGGTGTGGAGGGGGAGGAAGTGGGGGTGGGAGTGGGAGGGGGAGAGCTGGTAGGAGTGGGAGAGGGTGTGGAGGGGGAGAGGGTGTGGAGGGGGAGGGGGAGAGGAAGTAGGAGTGGAGGGAGAGGGGAGGGGAGGGGAGGGGAGTGGGATGGGGAGTGGGTGTGGGTGTGGAGGGGGAGAGGAAGTGGGAGTGGGAGGGGGAGGCAGAGGGGAAGTAGGAGTGGGTGTGGAGGGGGAGTGGGGGGGGAGGGAAGTGGGTGTGGGTGTGGATGGGGAGAGGAAGTAGGAGTGGATGGGGAGGAAGTGGGAGTGGGAGTGGAGGGGGAAGAAGTGGGAGGGGAGGGGAGGGGAGAGGAGGGGGAGTGGGTGTGGAGGGGGAGGAAGTGGGAGTGGGAGTGGGAGTGGGAGGGGGAGTGGGTGTGGAGGGGGAAGAAGTGGGAGGGGAGGGGAGGAGAGGGGGAGTGGGTGTGAAGGGGGAGGAAGTGGGAGTGGGAGGGGGAGTGGGTGTGGAGGGGGAGGAAGTGGGAGTGGGTGTGGGTTTGGGTGGGAGTGGGTGTGGAGGGGGAGAGGAAGTGGGAGTGGAGGGGGAGAGGAAGTGGGAGTGGGAGGGGGAGGTGGAGAGGAAGTAGGAGTGGGTGTGGAGGGGGAGTGGGGGGAGGGAAGGGAAGTGGGTGTGGGTGTGGATGGGGAGAGGAAGTAGGAGTGGGAGGGGGAGTGGGTGTGGATGGGGAGGAAGTGGGAGTGGGTGTGGAGGGGCAGGAAGTGGGAGGGGAGGGGAGTGGGAGTGGGTGTGGAGGGGGAGGAAGTGGGAGTGGGTGGGAGTGGGTGTGGAGGGGGAGAGGGAGTGGGAGGGGGAGAGCTAGTAGGAGTGGGAGTGGGTGTGGAGGGGGAGAGGGTGTGGAGGGGGAGGGGGAGGGGGAGAGGAAGTAGGAGTGGAGGGGGAGGGGAGGGGAGTGGGAGTGGGTGTGGAGGGGGAGAGGAAGTGGGAGTGGGAGGGGGAGGCAGAGAGGAAGTAGGAGTGGGTGTGGGGGGGGGGGGGAGGGGGGAAAGGAAGTGGGTGTGGGTGTGGATGGGGAGAGGAAGTAGGAGTGGATGGGGAGGAAGTGGGAGTGGGAGTGGGAGGGGGAGCAAGTGGGAGTGGGTGTGGGTGTGGGTGGGAGTGAGGAAGTGGGAGTGGGTGTGAGTGTGGGTGTGGGTGTGAGTGGGTGTGGGTGTGGATGTGGAGGGGGAGTGGGAGGGGGAGGCAGAGAGGAAGTAGGAGTGGGTGTGGAGGGGGAGTGGGGGGGGGGAAGGGAAGTGGGTGTGGGTGTGGATGGGGAGAGGAAGTAGGAGTGGGAGTGGGAGGAGGGGGAGTGGGAGGGGGAGAGGAAGTCGGTGTGGAGGGGGAGTGGATGTGGATGGGGAGGAAGTGGGAGTGGGAGTGGGAGTGGGAGGGGGAGTGGGTGTGGAGGGGTAGGAAGTGGGAGGGGAGGGGAGGGGGAGTGGGAGTGAGAGGGGGAGGGGGAGGGGGAGTGGGTGTGGAGGGGGAGGAAGTGGGAGTGGGAGTGGGTGTGGAGGGGGAGTGGGAGGGTGAGAGCTAGTAGGAGTGGGAGGGGGGGTCAGAGTGGGTGTGGAGGGGGAGGGAGAGGGGGAGAGGAAGTAGGAGTGGAGGGGGAGAGGAAGTAGGAGAGGGAGTGGGAGGGGAGGGGAGTGGGAGGGGGAGAGGAAGTAGGAGTGGAGGGGGAGGGGAGGGGAGTGGGAGTGGGTGTGGAGGGGGAGAGGAAGTGGGAGTGGGAGGGGGAGGCAGAGAGGAAGTAGGAGTGGGTGTGGGGGGGGGGGAGGGGGGAAGGGAAGTGGGTGTGGGTGTGGATGGGGAGAGGAAGTAGGAGTGGATGGGGAGGGAGTGGGAGGGGGAGTGGGAGTGGGAGTGGGAGGGGGTGTGGGTGTGGAGGGGGAGCAAGTGGGAGTGGGTGTGGGTGTGGGTGGGAGTGAGGAAGTGGGAGTGGGTGTGGGTGTGGGTGTGGGTGTGAGTGGGTGTGGGTGTGGATGTGGAGGGGGAGTGGGAGGGGGAGGCAGAGAGGAAGTAGGAGTGGGTGTGGAGGGGGAGTGGGGGGGGGGAAGGGAAGTGGGTGTGGGTGTGGATGGGGAGAGGAAGTAGGAGTGGGAGTGGGAGGAGGGGGAGTGGGAGGGGGAGAGGAAGTCGGTGTGGAGGGGGAGTGGGTGTGGATGGGGAGAAAGTGGGAGTGGGAGTGGGAGGGGGAGTGGGTGTGGAGGGGTAGGAAGTGGGAGGGGAGGGGAGGGTGAGTGGGAGTGAGAGGGGGAGGGGGAGGGGGAGTGGGTGTGGAGGGGGAGGAAGTGGGAGTGGGAGTGGGTGTGGAGGGGGAGTGGGAGGGTGAGAGCTAGTAGGAGTGGGAGTGGGAGTGGGAGGGGGGGTCAGAGTGGGTGTGGAGGGGGAGGGGGAGGGGGAGAGGAAGTAGGAGTGGAGGGGGAGAGGGAGTGGGAGGGGAGGGGAGTGGGAGTGGGAGTGGGAGTAGGAGTAGGAGTGGGTGTGGAGGGGGAGAGGAAGTGGGAGTGGGAGGGGGAGGTAGAGAGGAAGTAAGAGTGGGTGTGGAGGGGGAGTGGGGGGGGGAGGGAAGTGGGTGTGGGTGTGGAGGGGGAGGAAGTGGGAGGGGGAGGGGGTGTGGAGGGGGAGGAAGTGGGAGGGGAGGGGAGGGGAGTGGGAGGGGGAGGGGGAGAGGAAGTAGGAGTGGGTGTGGGAGTGGGAGGGGGATAGGAAGGGGGAGTGGGAGGGGGGGAGAGGAAGTAGGAGTGGGAATGGGAGGGGGATAGGAAGTGGGAGTGGGAGGGGGAGGGGGAGAGGAAGTAGGAGTGGGTGTGGAGGGGGAGTGGGGGGGAGGGGAAGGGAAATGGAGTGGGTGTGGGTGTGGAGGGGGAGTGGGAGGGGGAGAGGAAGTGGGAGTGGGAGTGGGTGTGGAGGGGGAGAGGAGAGGAAGTAGGAGTGGGAATGGGAGGGGGATAGGAAGTGGGAGGGGAGGGGGAGAGGAAGTAGGAGTGGGTGTGGAGGGGGAGTGGGGGGGAGGGGAAGGGAAATGGAGTGGGTGTGGAGCGGGAGTGGGAGGGGGAGAGGAAGTGGGAGTGGGAGTGGGTGTGGAGGGGGAGAGGGAGAGGAGAGGAAGTAGGAGGGGAGTGGGAGGGGGAGAGGAAGTGGGAGTGGGTGTGGAGGGGGAGTGGGGGAGTGGGAGTGGAGGGGGAGTGGGAGGGGGAGAGGAAGTAGGAGTGGGAGTGGGAGGAGGAGGGGGAGTGGGTGTGGAGGGGGACTGGGAGGGGGAGAGGAAGTAGGTGTGGAGGGGGCCCCAGTGGGAGTGGGAGGGGAGGGGGAGGAAGTAGGAGTGGGAGTGTGAGGGGGAGTGGGTGTGGAGGGGGAGGAAGTGGGAGGGTGAGGGTGAGGGAGAGGGGGTCGTGGGGGGGGGGGGGGGGAAGGGAAGTGGGTGTGGAGGGGGAGTGGGAGTGGGAGGGGGAGAGGAAGTAGGAGTGGGAGGGGGTGGGGGAGGGGAGTGGGTGTTGAGGGGGATTGGGAGGGGGAGTGGGTGTGGAGGGGGACTGCGAGGGGAGAGGAAGTAGGAGTGGGAGTCAGAGTGGGTGTGGAGGGGAAGGGGGAGAGGAAGTAGGAGTGGAGAGGGAGTGGGTGTGGAGGGGGAGAGGAAGTAGGAGTAGGAGTGGGAGTGGGAGGGGAAGGGAGTGGGAGGGGGAGGGGGAGAGGAAGTAGGAGTGGGTGTGGAGGGGGAGAGGAAGTGGGAGTGGGAGGGGGGAGGGGAAAGGAAGTAGGAGTGGGTGTGGAGGGGGAGTGGGGGGGAGGGGAAGGGAAGTGGAGTGGGTGTGGGTGTGGAGGGGAAGTGGGAGGGGGAGAGGAAGTAGGAGTGGGAGTGGGAGTGGGACTGGGTGTGGAGGGGGAGTGGGAGAGGAGAGGAAGTAGGAGGGGGAGTGTGTGTGGAGGGGGAGTGGGAGGGGGAGAGGAAGTAGGAGTGGGTGTGGAGGGGGAGAGGAAGTGGGAGTGGGAGGGGGAGGTAGAGAGGAAGTAGGAGTGGGTGTGGAGGGTGAGTGGGGGGGGCAAGGGAAGTGGGTGTGGGTGTGGGTGTGGAGGGGGAGTGGGAGTGGGAGGGGGAGAGGAAGTGAGAGTGAGAGTGGGAGGAGGAGGGGGAGTGGGTGTGGAGTGGGAGGGGGAGAGGAAGTAGGAGTAGGAGTGGGAGTGGGAGTGGGTGTGGAGGGGGAGTGGGAGAGGAAGTAGGAGTGGGGTGTGGGAGGGGGAGTGGGGAAGGGGGGGAGGGAAGTGGATTGGGTCTGTGTGTGGAGGGGGAGTGGGAGGGAGAGAGGAAGTGGGAGTGGGAGTGGGAGGGGGACTAGAGGGGGAGAGGAAGTAGGAGTGGTAGTGGGAGGGGGAGGGGGTGTGGAGGGGGAGAGGAAGTAGGAGTGGGAGTGGGAGAGGAGTGGGTGTGGAGGGGGAGTGGGACAAGAGAGGAAGTAGGAGTGGGAGTGGGTGTGAAGGGGGAGGAAGTGGGAGGGGGAGTTGGAGGGCGAGGGGGGGGGAGTGGGAGGAGAGGAAGTGGGAGTGGGAGTGGGAGGGGGAGAGGAAGTGGAATTGGGAGGGGGAGGGGGAGGAGAGTTGAAGGTGAGTGGGCGGGGGTAAGAAGGGGGAGTGGGCGGGGAGGGAGAATGGGAGTGGGAGAGGAAGTGGAAGTGGGAGTGGAGTGGTGGGGGAGTGGGATTAGGTGTGGGTGTGGGAGTGGGAGAGGGAGTTAGAGGGGGAGAGGAAGTGGGAGTTGGAGGGGGAGAGGAAGTAGGAGTGGGAGGGGGAGTGGGTGTGGAGGGGGAGTGGGAGGGGTAGAGGAAGTGGAAGTTGGAGGGGGAGAGGAAGTGAGAGTGAGAGTAGGAGGGGGAGAGGAAGTAGGAGTGGGAGTGGAGGGGGAGGGGAGTGGGAGTGGGAGTGGGAGAGGAAGTGGGAGGGGGAGAGGAAGTAGGAGTGGGAGTGGGAGGGGGAGTGGGTGTGGAGGGGGAGTGTAAGTAGAAGTGGGAGTGGGAGTGGGAGGGGAAGTGGGAGTAGGAGTGGGAGGGGAGAGGGAGTG